>JABUQX010062864.1:0-7500 GCA_015478945.1 Trachelipus rathkii | reverse complement strand
GGCAAAGAAATTAAAAATATATATATATATATATATATGTCATTTACTAAGCTTTATAAATTAGTTATTTCATAAATAATTGAAATTAACAGTGATAATAGTATTGAAAATAATTGCACCTGCAAATAAATATTGATAATGTATTGTAAAGTTAGTTAATAATAATAATTAGATGGAGAGGAAGGTGAAACAGATATAACTTACTAAAATAAAATAAATAACTTTCAGAAGTTATAAGTTGATGAATATAATTAAATGGTAAATATAATGAGTTATAGTGCATTAACTGTTAATATAATAAAAATAATATAAATAATGTAAAAACTAATATATAATAATAATAATTTGATTGAAAACTAATATATAAAATAACTAATAATATAAAATAATATAGATGTAAATAAAAAATTGAAAAAATTATAATAATAATAAAATATTGATCAGATAATAATAAAAAATGCATAGTAAATATAATTTTGATAGAAATGGAATGAGTATACTTATAATATACATGGTAGTAATTAATTAAATAAGTAATAATGTAATATGATGCAATTGAAAATTTGAAGAAATTGTAAATGCAAGTAGATTAATTTTGTGGATAATAATACAGACACTTATAATAATAATAATAAATAAAATAATATACTGCACATCATATTAATTTATTCAGATATTGTAAATAAATAAAGGACAATTTGATATATATTATATAATGATATTTGCTATGTCGCTTATAATAGTAACCGTAAGCGTGTCGATATTAACAAAATTTAAAGTATGATACGTTAAAGTAACATTTATTTGATAAAAATTGTGGCAATGTAAAGGTATTAATTTACTAGATATAGGTTTTTAAAAGGTTTTTTAGAAAAATTTATCCAAGGCATACTTTCGCCATTCTGATCTCCTCATTTTTTATATATATACAAATCTTCTTAAATATATTCAGCATCTCTGTTTGGGATGGACATATGTACGAAATATTTATAACGCAGATGATAAGATTACTCATTGTATTACGAGCATAATTATTATTAGTAAAGCTAGATAGTATATATATAATATATATATAATATATTATATTATATATTATGGGATATATTTTTATGAGTAAGTTACCAAAATAATAAGCTACTAGTATTGAAAATCTTTCTTGTCAATTCCTATATATGTAAACATAAGCCTCGTAGTTAAAGATATCGTATATTTCTTATATTATATATAATATTATTATATAAGTACTTAACTGAATATATATATTACGATAATACTAAGTGGAGATCATAGGTAAACATATTAATATATGAATGTACTGCCAAATAAATACCTTAATATGCATCTATGTATTAATTAGATTGATAATTAAGCAATCTGAATTGTAGGTATCATTAGAGAATCCAATATTTAAGAGGATTTTCTTAAAAAAACTTTATTTAAAGATATTGTATGCGACGATAATGATAACTCGTCGTATAACGATTCCTTAAATACTTATACTTCTTTATAACACTCACTATAACTTACATCTTAAGTATTACTTAAATACGTCGTATATATATATAATATGATATTAGGATTACGGATGACAAAGTTACTTCAATACGCGAACACGTGTTTCCGAACGGTATATATATTATATATATATAGATATATATAAAGTGATGTGAATATATATATATATAATATACTATCATAACTCGAATAAAAATTTATCACATAGTTAGCATATCTTTATTAATGATGGGCATAAATAGATGTTATCTAAGTATTATATATAGTAGTAAGTATATATATAATAAATGATTTAGACCATTGAACCAATGAAAATTCTATTTATCTTTTTTTTTTTTACCTAAGTTCATTGATCTAGAAGGTCATGGATTACTCAGATATACGAAAATTAGGTTATATATATAAACTATAGGTTCATGAATAAAGCCGCAGGCATTAGTATAGGTTAAGTTAGGTTAGGTTATTATAGTAGTTATATAATATTATATATATATATATATATATATATATATTATTATCAGTTCAGTGTTAAAGTACGTTAATAGGTAAAAATAAATATTCTAATTATATATCATCCTCACACTAAACATCGTTATTTATGTTATATCAAATATTAATGATGCTCATTCTTTTCAACTTACATTTGTCCCCGTATGTAGTTTGAATATTTTTATTCTTTATTTTTCTAATTGATCCGTTAGCTCCCCCAATAATATCCCAATAGCGATCCCCTGTCTTATTTTGCTAAGGTGAACAGAGTATTAATGTAAGGTTACATTTATATATTAATATTTCTAGTGACATTATATATTATATTAGCTTTTCTATATATTATATAATAAGTATATAATAGACTAGTGATCCACTGTCCAAGGGGGTGAGGGGGTGAGGGAGTGAGTAATGGGGAGGGGGATAGGGGGGGGTAGTATAGTGAACTATAGGGGATATTCCTGTGGATCGATACTGCGTCATGCGTCTCTATATTAACTATTTTATTTGCCGTGCATGTTACCTTCCCATACTCCCAGCCAATTACAATATACGGGAGATACGAAGTTTGAACCTGTTGATCCATACAAATAACATTGGAAATTGATTAATAAAAAGGTCAATCCCTTGTCGGAATACCTTCTAAACAACAAAATTAATAATGATAATGGTGATTACGATGAAAATAATGAAGATTTGATATAATTGAGGAATTTGCGAACATGAATAGATTTATACTGAAAAAATGAGATATTTTAACCCAGTGTTTTGCGATATGCTATTGAATTAGCCCTACTAATATGTATATAGATATGTAAGCAGCCATAAAATCAGAACGAATGTATATACTATATTATCCATAATGACATACTAATATTATATAGTTATATATAGGTATACCATAAACTAACAATACATAACGTAATTGATATATAACATGAAAATTTGGCTCATTCTAAAATAACAATAATTTACGATAAAGCACCTTCGCCCTACTCTAATAAGTATTAGGTATTGGAAACTAAGACCCTAATAATAATTAATAAATCTCCTACTGACTATATATGGATGCCGAGTCAATAGTTTTTAACTAGTCCAAAACTTCGCCACAGGATATCCGAAAAATCTGCACAACAATGGGACCTTTAAAGAAGCCACGCGGTATTGCCAAACTTACAAATTTGACCTTCGCGAAATAAACCGCGTTTATCTGCCCAATACAAAGAGAGAAATACCTTTCGCATGTCTATTATTTGCTCATAGTGTAAATTATAAATGAGTAATAATAGAAACATCCTATTATATTATATATATATTGATATATAGAATTTTGTAAACAAAAGAAATATAACTGTAGTATACGATCGTATATTATATATAGATAATAGAAATAATATAGAAAAATATATATAGATGAATTTATATAATAAAAATATTGATTATTATAGTATGGATAGATTGATTAATATATTGTAGTATATAAATAAAATAGTAATTAAATTTTATAAATGATATGATTTAATATGTAAATATAAAATAAGTAATAGTATAATTTTATTACAATTAGGTCATATGTTATCAGGTGATCATAAAAGCTCTAATAGTATAGGGGATAAATACTATTAAATAAATAAAGATTCTATGTATATAAATAAAAATAGGTATTATTAACCTTTATTAGAATATCAAATAAAAAATACAATATATTATAATAGATATAAATATATATATACAAATTATTTATTAATACAGTAAATATAAATATCATAGAGAAAAATTTCATTTTATTATTTATTAAAAAAAAATACAATAATTTTATATGTATTTTAATATGATAAATAAGGTAATACTGTAGAGTAAATTTATTATATTTGTTGATTTTATTATTATAATTAATTATAATTTATATGAGATTACAGATTGATTACTATTTACCCATATCATTATATATTAGTATATATATCATTATATAATTACCCAAAACTTATATAGCTATACATTGATGTACGATAATAATCCTAAGGTATTAATATTATATATATATATATATAATATATATTATTAATATATTATGTAATATATATATATTAATGACTCCGATCTATATTCCTCATAAAGTTGTTTCATAAGGACTTGATATCTCCCATAACAGAGTAATGGTCTCTTTGCATTCACTGCTAATAAAGATATATGACGAGACTTATGTTGTTCATGGCCGAAAGATGCATCAAATAGTTAAAAACATAGTCAATTGACAATTGATTCCTAGCTCAATGATCTTTTAATGTTGGAAAAGCAATTATCTCAGTGTTTATCGTGCAAATACAAAGAAAGTCTCCAAGTGATGGAAAAAAGTGAATCAGGGGGAAGGATATGCACAAATTGTCAAGTGATATACACTTGTCAAGTAGAGTTATTTTAAGTATATGAATGGTTATACTAACATTACAATTCTTTTGTTTTATAGGGAATTCTTAGCACTATATGAAATTTTCTCCCAAAACATATGAACGTTCTTTCATTTTGAAACTAAATGAGCCGCACAAAGATACCTATTGTGAAAGTACTGGTCACACGATCATCCCCTCACAAGGAATACCCAGCCATCTGATCTCAGACCGGGGTGGAAATTTCACTTCACACTTGTTTTGAAAGTGTGGTAGATTCACTAGGCATACTTTAGTATAACGGGAAAAGTAGAAAATACGAACAAAAATGACTTTCATAAACGAAGCTTAGAGCTATTGTTGGCTTAACGTTGGGATGGTGAAAACCATGCTCAGTGGTTAAAGTTTCTACCCTTCGATTTGTACCGCCCATTTCCGATCTAGCCCCTATTCTGCGTGAGTTGGATTTGTCCCAGGTAGGCTGCTTATATATTGGCAGGACTATAATTATTCCTGGCGGCTATATAAGATACAAATGTCCAGGACAAGACCATGTCCTATGACAACAATATATTTGAAAAGCTCTGCAGATTAAAGCTTTTTTTTTTAATTCTCTTATATCGGAAACGAACATATCTTAGCTCTGAAAGACGTGAAAGATGCAAATATCGTATTCGCGTAAGAACCAAACAGTACAAAACATAAAAAAGCTCGGAACCCAGAAATCGGCACTGCCCATACTCAGGTTAAGTCAAAATGTTCTATTTGTTGAAGAATAACAGTACTTATGTATTAATTGAAAAACCTAAGAAATGTTAAAAATATTCTACAGTCTAAGTTCCTCTCCTTCTGATAAAAAAGAAAACTCAGAAACGATATGAAAAGAGGAAAGAGAGTGTTGAGTACGTAAAGATAATTGATGCTTTCTGTTGCAGCAAGATTACGAGTACTAAAGCTACAAGTATGCTCTTGTGTTGCCGATTAAGTTCACAGACAACCTGAAAGATATATATAATAAAGATATATTCTCTCAAACGCGCGGTTATTATATCAATACTGACTGTTGTGTTAGATCTACTTTAGATTCTCCACTCATGTATATCTATATTAGAATAATCTCGCACTGTGCATATACTCAAATTTAACATTTAACATATTAAATTATTTACTGTACTTACTAAGCACTGTGTCATTGATATAGATATTTGGTAAACAATATAAAATCAATAGCGTCACCTCTTATATTTTATAGTAAGTGAAGCCCTAAATATAACTCTTTTTATGCACTTCTAGCTATAGGTTCTATCCAAAAAATGGTTGCATATGAGAAACTAGAAAAGGGTATAGATTTTGTTATGAGAATAATATGTAATATATAGTATGTCATTATAGGTGTGTATGATCATATGTCTGAAGGTTAAAACTTTCATAGACTTCATTTTTAATAATAAATTTTATAATATTTATACTCAAAGGGAGAAATTAATTATGATGAGATCTCTCAATAGATATAGAAATATAAAAAAAATGATATTAATAACTTTTTATGTTTTCTTAAAATTTTCACTTTATTAAACTTAATGATACTGTTCAAAGGCTTTTCTCTCTCCCTTAGGAGAAGGTATAGTGCCAGACGAGATAAGTATAAATATAGAAATCTGTTACCTCTGGCGAGTGGAAGATCTCGACGAAGTTCGACAAATACTTTTAGAGGAAGAACCGCGACTGAACCAAATATAATATCAGTGTTCTTTAGTAATAATAACTCATTTGACGTCTCGATAATGCGCTTAACGCACGATCACAAGAGGTTAGAATTTTCTAGGATATTCTTTTGACTTTCTCTCACATTTTATATCAAACTGCTCATACGATATACAGCTGAGGTGTTTTTATGCATAATAATTATATAGCCATAGTCTAATATTAACACAAACCCTAATTGTCATTAATTTATTACACCTGTATCTCTTATTACAAAGTAAACTTTCATAAGTCCTCACATGATACCTTCTATCTCAAATATTGATACATGGCATATTGTAAATACAATAAATGGTACTTATGTGTGCTATTATCTCTTACGAGAACTCACAAGATATATATTTAAATTTGAAAATGGGACTAAGATCTTTATTATTTTCATTCGGTCGTGTCTTATAGCTTGAGCATACTCGTAGCGCTAAGGCTTCTAATTAATAATAAACTATTATTATATATATATATATATATATATATATATTATATATTAATAATATTTTATTATTAAAAAATAAATTATATATAATGTATATATATATATAATATATATATAATATATTAATATAATATATATATATATATATATATTATTATATATTATATAATATATATAATATTATAATATATATATATATATATATATAACTATATGATATTTTCTAAATGCGTTTAAGTCAATTTGAATAAATTTACAATGTATTAATTACAATAATTATAAATTTATATATATATATTATTGATTTTTAATTATATATTAATAATTATATATAAATATATTATATATATATATATATATATATATTATATTATTAATTATATATATATATATATATATATATTATATATATACTATAATATATATATATTATATATTATATATTATATATACTATATTAATAATAATTTTTCTTCTAATTTAAAAAATATGAATTAATAAATTTATATGTTATAAATTTTAACTTTTCTCAAAATTATTTAGTTATTTTAATTTATTTCAATTCTTATTTTTTAAAATATATAAGTTCATAATCCATCTTGAGTCGATAAAATTAATAATAAAATATCAAATTTAATTAGTAATATATAATATATATATATAAAAATATTATATTATTACTTATATGTCTTTTTAAATAATAATTTATAATATTAGAAGATATGATGAGAAATCGTATTTTAATTCTGACATTTTCTAACATGTAGAGAGAGATATTTGCAAAAGTTTTAATTAATTTAAAAAAATGTTGACGCTATCAATAGAATAAAGATATGAGTTTTAAAATCATGGAGCTATTTATAAGTAATTATAAGGATGAAAATATTATATCCAGAGATTATCCTCTCTCTC
>JABUQX010062863.1:55000-59721 GCA_015478945.1 Trachelipus rathkii | reverse complement strand
TAGCTGTAAGAAAATAAAACTTGTAAAGAATAAACCATTTCTCAATCAACCTTAAAGAAGCGGTCCTAAGCACCCAGGTTCAATATATATATATATATATATATATATAAATATATATATATATATATATATATATATATATATATATATATAGAACAGAAACAAAAAAATTTCGGGGTGTTTTAGATTAAGAATATATATATACATATATATATATATATATATATATATATATATATATATATATATACTTCAATATATATCTATATATCTCTTATATATATATATATATATATATATATATATATATATATATATATATATATATATATATGTGTATATATATATATATATATATATATATATATATATATATATATATATATATATATATATATATATATATATATATATATATATATATATATATATATAACGAACTTTATATATATATATATATCATATAATATAACTTCAGAAGAAATAATGGAACATTAATAATAATTTGAAAATAAAAAAAAAGATAATTTTATTCATATAAAAAATTCTTAATTTTGATCTCTTAACAGCAAAATGATTGATAACTTCCTTCGTTTATATTGTGAAGCTATGATGAACACTCATTAAAGCCAGTTCTGCTAGATTTTCTTCTCATGTAGAATTGAAAAAGTTTGCTTTGAGCCTTTTCAGAGTAGTGAAATATTGTTTTGGATTTCACATTTTGAGTGAGGTAAATGCTAAAATCCTTAACAATCTAAATATGACTGCACATATCAAATTTATTTCCAAAATTAGCAAAATTTTGGATAGATGTCGATGGAATAAGTATGGATCTTTGATTCGCGAACTTGCTCTCTAACTGGTTTGAAAAATCATCAAGAATATAAATTGTAATTGCCCTATATCTTTTCATTTTAAATTGATTCTCACAAGAGGCATTATCATTTCTTCATTATCAGAAAGCAGAAGTTCTGTTGCAACTTCCAAAATGTTTGAAAATGTTTCGTTGATGTTTGCTTGAAAACCCTTCTAAACAAACATCACATTTTCCAATATGATTAAGAGCAGTTGTTGTCACTAATTATGGAGAATACAATGTAATACATAATGAAAGAGTGTTTGAGAATAAAGTTAAAGACATAAATAAATAAACTTATAGCAAATTTGCTTTTGCTTAAAGACTTGAAAAGATCTAAGTTTTTATAAAAGGTTAATATCTTGATCCATTGAAGCTCCTCTTAAGCTTCAACAATGCTTTAAAAATTTCATTAGGTCGTAACAATCCATCGAAATTTTCCACCTACCTTGTGTCGCCCATTCGTGAGAGCTTTGTCCATTTTGTGTCTGGGAAAATCTTTTCTTTTTTTTTTCTTTTAAAATAGTAGTCGGCCTTGGCAATCTAAAATAGCATATAGTTGCATTCGATGTGCCATAAAGTTTTTAATGAGTTGTACTTCACATGAATGTGAACAGTGATGAACATCTAACGCCGCTGGATATTTTCGACAGCTTAAACACCTCTAAAACATTTCTTCATTGCTTTTACACCATCATATCGTTGTCCAATCAGAAAGTTAATATTTATATCAAAGTTCGTAGTATTACCTCAGATAGAGATAAGAAAACAAAGAACCAGTTAGAGGCAACATGGACCTATCGAGACTGTCCCAGTCAACTAAATATTTATCAAATACATGCCCATGCGACAAACACAACCTACACCACACCCTAAGGCCTGTCAATTTCCTAAACAAAGGTCAATATAATATATACGCCAACTACTACCAAAAGTAAAATCTTTAGCTAAGGTTCATGCTAACCACAATACAAGCTTTAATAAGTTTATTGTGATACTGGTAGCTACAACATGCAGTTTACTTTAATAACTAACTAAAAACCCGCCACTTTGGCTACGTCAGAATATACTATATGATGCACAAACAATCCATATACCTATCCAATCCTTTCTTTAATGTTGCAAGTGAGTCACACTCAACAAACTCCTGCGGGAAACCATTCAAAAAAATTTAAACACTATTACAGAATGAATCAAGGTTACACGTCTTCCTACATTTCTTATTGTGTCCCCTAGAAAAACTGTCCGTATTTAAATATTTTATAGACTTATCATGTTCCCTGGGAAAATTTGAAGGGGACATAATGTATATGCAGACGACCTGGCATGTTGAGCAGAGGAAGCGATTCGAGTTGGTGGAGTTGTTTGCAGGAGGGACTGAAGGAAGCAGGGGATGAAGAGAATGAATATACAGAAGAACAGAGATATTAACTATTATTCAGAAATGAGGAGGGATGAGGCAGTGGTGAGAGGGATGAATTTGAAGGCATTAAATACTGCAATTATCAGGTGTTTTAGCAAAAGGGAGAAGTGGATAGGAATTACTTGAAGAATGGAAAAGTAGTTAGTTATGAAAGCGGTATACCCCATGATGAAAGATAGAAACATCAGAATAGAGGTTAAAAAGTGCTTTTTAACAGCATACTGACTCCCACACTGCTGTACGGAGCGGAACACGGACAACTACGAACAGTGAGGCGAGTAGAATACAAGCAGCGGAGATGAGGCTTAAGAACTATGATTGGAAAGAGTAAGAGAGACAGAATAAAAAATGAAGTTATTAGAGAAAGATATAGGTGTGAAAGAAGATGACACTGAAAGATGGATATGGGAGGTGAGATGGTGAGGCATCTGGAGAAAGATGGAGCAGGAGAATCACTTGAAAAGATGATGAGAATGGACACAGGAGGCAGGTATTAAAGAGGAAGACCAGAGAGAGAAGAGATAGGCAGAATCGGTGGAGGACTCTCTGGAAAGATGTCAGCTACCAAATATGAGAGCGCTGAAGAGAAGAGGAATAGTGCAGGAGAGGGACGTCTGGAGAAAGATGCTTGCACGGCTGACAGGATGAAGAATCCTTCCTGGGAGAGGAAAGAAAGAAAGAAAGAATATATATATATATATATATATATATATATATATATATATACTTTATATATATATATATATATATATATATATATATATATATATATATATAAATATAAAGATATACATACATGTATATATATATATCTTCTTCTATATAACTCTCTTATATATATATATATATATATATATATATATATATATATATATATATATATAACATATATATATATATATATATATATATATATATATATATATATATATATATATATATATATATTTATATATATATATATATATATATATATATATATATATATATATATATATATATAATAATATATATATATATATATATGGAACAACAGCCACTTAAACTAAGAAATCTTCACCAACTACAGGAAGCTCGAATTTTTACATAGCCGACCTTTTTGGAGCCCAATTTTTTGGGCCTTGACCTTTGTTGGGCCCAAATTTTTACCTGCTTGACCTTTGTGGGCCTTTACCTTTTTAGGCCTTGACCTTTTTGGGCCCTTGACTGATCTTCATGGGTCATTTTTGGCCCACGGTATTTTCGGCAACCGTAATTTTGGCACTAATTTTTCAGCAACCCTAATTTTTGGCACTAAAATTTTCAGCAACCTAATTTTTGGCACCCCTAATTTTTGGCAACCCTTTTTCGCCCAACCCTTTGATCTTCCATGGGTCATTTTGGCCCCCAGTATTTTCAGCAACCGTAATTTTTAGCAGCTGTTTTAAGCAACCCCAATTTTCAGCAGCCCTGATTTTGGCCCTTCGAAGAGGTTTATGCTGATTTACGTAACAACCGTTATTGCATGCTCCACCCTAATTTTGAAACCCAAATTTTTGGCAACTAATTTTGCCAACCCTTCGAAGGTTTATAACATAGACACGTAAGCAACCGTTGTACATCACCCACCTAATTTTTGAGAACCCAAATTTGTGAACCCCAAATTTTGAGAACTTAAATTTTTGGACCTATTTTTTTAAATTTCCCACACACACACCCACACACACACACACACACACACACACACACACACACACACACACACACACACACACACACACCTAGCCTACACCTAGCCTCCATATAGCCTACACCCAGCCTCCACATAGCCTACACCCAGCCTACACATAGCCTACACCCAGCCTACACCTAGCCTTCACCTAGCCTACACCCCACCCAGCCTTCACCTAGCCTACACCTACACCTACACCTAGCCTCCACCAGCCTTCACCTACACCTACACCTAGACTCCACCCAGCCTTCACCTAGCGTACACCTATACCTAGCCTACACGTGTCCCCTACAACTTTGATGGCTCAATTTTTATGACTCGGCATTATTGATGACTCATCTTTAATGACATTACATTTCACTTCATCGCATTAGTTGCCTATGTGATGGTTTTTAGCTTTGGTGGTCTCCAAAATGCCGTAAGGAGTATCAGTGATGTTCTATTGAAGTGTTTCTATGAGTGCCAGGTGAGTGCCAATTCGGTGCCAAGAAATGAGTGCCAATGAGTGCCAATGAGTGCAAGTGGGTGCAATGAGTGCAAGTGGTGCCTGTAGTGCCAAGTGGGTGCCACATAGTGCCAACTAGTGCCACTTTTTCAAGCCTTTTCTAGCCTTCCCTGAGCCTAAATGCCCCTAATATGGGTGTCTACCCCTATGTTATAAGGTATGATGTATATATTACAAGTTGCTAGGATGCTTCCTACTATGAGTTAGTCTTTTCTAACTTATACAC
>JABUQX010062863.1:45000-47500 GCA_015478945.1 Trachelipus rathkii | reverse complement strand
GTAGGCTATGTGAAGGATGGGTGGAGGCTAGGTGCAGGTGTAGGCTAGGTGTGTGTGTGTGTGTGTGCGCGGTGGGTTGGTCGAAAAAATTTGGGTTCTCAAAAATTTGGGTTCTCAAAAATTTGGGTTTCCAAAGGCCGGGTTCTCTCAAAAATTTGGGTTCTAAATTGGGGTATAGTGAATTCAAAATTGTACAACAGATTTCTTGCAACGTTTGGCCCCTTCTTCGAAGGGTTGCTAAAAATTAGGGCTGCCGAAAAAATTAGGGTTGCCAAAAAATTAGGGATGCCAAAAAATTAGGGTGGCCAAAAAATTAGGGTTCTCAAAAAATTAGGGTTCTCAAAAAATACCGTGGGCCAAAAATGACCCATGGAAGATCAAAGGTCAAGGCCCAAAAAGGTAAAGGCCCAAAAAGGTCAAGTCCCAAAAGACTGACCCAAAAGGCGAGAAGTCCAAAAAGGTCAAAGCCCAAAAAGGTCAAGTCCCAAAAAAGGTCAAGGCCCAAAAAGGTCAAGGCCAAAAAAAGGTCAAGCCCCAAAAAAATTGGGCTCAAAAAGGTCAAAGGCCCCAAAAAATTGGGCTCAAAAAAGCCTCAGGTAGGTTCCTGGCCGCTGTGGTCAAAATGACCAACACGTCCAATAGGCCCTTCCTACTACTAACAGCCACTTCAACTAAGAAATCTTCACCAACTACAAATATGTTTCCTCATTTCTATTAATAAAACATATACTCTTAATTTGCTTTGATTAACTATTATTTTTATTATTTTTAAAAATTATAATTAAGAGACTTAAGCCATCAAAAAATTTTGATAACTTAAATAATTTAGGGAATATATATACAGATTATATATATATATATATATATGCTCATATATATATATATATATATATATAAATATATATATATATATATATATATTTATATATATATATATATATATATATATATATATATATATAAATTATAGGAAAGTTATATATATATCTTATATATATATATATATATATATATATATATATATATATATATATATATATATGTATAAAATGCAATAGCACACAAACATATATATATATATATATATTTATTCATAAATGTGAAAATGCAAATCTATACCATAAATTTAATATATATATATATATATATATATATATATATATATATATATATATATATATATATATATATATATATATATATATATATATATATATATATATATATATATATATATAAACTAATATATTATATATATATATATATATATATATATATATATATATATATATATATATATATATATATATATATATATATATATATATATATATATATATATATAAAATATATATATATATATATATATATATATATATATATATATATATATATATATATTTACTCTACTATCCATATATATATATATATATATATATATATATATATATATATATATATAAACTACTACATTACTTAGTTACATGAACTTACATCTAATATCATCTACTCATTGAATGATTAGTTCTTAAAAATAGAATAGCATCTGCCAGGTTCTCCTTCATTTTTCCTCTTTGGTCTGATTTTATAATGCGAAGAGCAGAAAAAGCAGTTCCACGCTAACTTGCGTTGGAGGTAGAGCAGTAACAGCAATTTCAGCTTCTTGTACAATGTCTTGATACTCTTCGAAGTTACATAAAATTTTTCAACTTCTTTCAGTGCAGCAAAGAAATTTTATTTAAAGTTATGGAATATTGTGTACAAGGATTAGGAAGGACCTTGACCTTTTTCTTGAACCAATCGACGCTTTCGACTAAGCTCTTCAATATCTAGAAGCTTTTCATACTAATCTTCTGAACTTTCTGAAGAATGACTTGAGAAGGTAGTAATGGGGATAGTTGTAGTTTCATCACTTACAATATGTTTAGATGTATCCTTTTCTTCTTGAACTTCCTGCAACCATTTAATACAAATGGCCACATTGCAAAGTGCAGATTTAGCTTTTTGTTGTTGTTCTTCAGTTAAGCTTACCCTGTAGATTGGATCAATATAAACAACAGCTAGTATAATATCATTGTCAATGAGAAAAATTTCTCTTCGTACCATGGAGTCTTTTATTCCTTCAGTATCTTAAATATAGATGGTATAAGGTTGAAGGTTGAATTTATTAGAATATAATCCAAATTGAAACATAAGGTGCTGGTTAAAAATCTTCGAAGTTTGCAATTGCATTTTGTGATGTGGAAGTCGAAAGTCAATAAACTTGCATGAAGTGATTGAAGTCATTCACAGACACAATTTATAACTTTGTCAGTTTAAAATTTTCCGACTCCAACTCTATCTTGAAAGTTACCGACTCCGACTCCGACTCCGACCTCTTGAAAATTACCGACTCCGACTCCGACTCCGACTCCACCCTCTTCAAAATTACCGACTCCGACTCCGACTCCACCCTCTTCAAAACTACCGTCTCCCCGACTCCGCGACTCCGACTCCGACT
>JABUQX010062863.1:32500-35000 GCA_015478945.1 Trachelipus rathkii | reverse complement strand
ACATATATAATAATAATATTGTACTTAATATATATATATATATACTATATAATATATATATATATCCTATATATATATATATTTATATATACTATATATATATATAATAATTACTTTATATAATATATATATAAATATAATATATATAATATAATATTACTATATATAATATTATATATTATATATATAAGTATATTATATATATATATATATATATTATGATATATATAATATATACTATAGTATATATTATATTATATTTATAATATAATATATATAATATATATCCCAGTAGGAGGGCCTTATTTATGAAATTTGAAGGAATCAATTAGAAGATATAAAGGTTGAAGTTAAGAGAAATTATTAAATTTAAAAGCTATTTAAATATATATATTTTTTTGAGCTTTCGTTCCTAGAGCTGGAACCTCCTTCAGAAGTGATATATTATAAACTAACATTTGAAAAAAGCAAAAATTATTAAGTTATTTTAGATTTCAAAGTTTGGATAATTGATTTTTTTTAAAAAATTGTGTGGTGCACAATATTATTTTGTATTTTGTCAATGTTGTAATCGCCCTTCTTTCGATTTATTAAAAGTTATTTGAATTAATGATCAAAAGGTTTTCAGAGTTTACCGTTTTTGTAAATTTGGTACATGTAAGCATTCCGGTGTCATTTGGTTAATTAATGGAATGATATATGCTGAGAGCGATGGAAGTTCAGGGAAGATTTTGATTGTCTATGTAGAAAGGTCATGTTTGTGTTGATAGAGGCGGCCGTTTAAGATGATGGGTTTCTCCAGTGTAAAGGGACATTAACAATTTTGCAGGAATTTTATAGAGACACAATTGGCGAGAGTTCGTAGGAGGGACGGGTGATTAATGTGTGGGTTTAAGTTTTTTTTAAGAGGGAAGATATCAGAGGAAGTGAAACGTAAAGTTTTTTTTGGAAAATTATTTTTAAGTGGTTGAGGAGGAAATTGAGGAGTGTAGTTAGGAGAAAGAGTTATTAATCTAAAGGAGCCGCGTTAATGGAGGATTGTTAGTTAGGTTTTGTTGCCTTATTTTTAAGGCCTGTAGTGGATGATGGAGTAGGATAAGAAAGTTTTTGAAGGTGGAGGTTAGAAAGTTGAGTTCAGATTGAAGATAGGAGGGAGAGCATATGCGGAAAGCACGTAAGAAAAGGGAAGAAAGAGTGCCAATTTTAGTGTTTAGATTATGTGAGGAGAACCAGTGTATGTAAGAAGGGTTGGATGTAGGTTTTCTGTAAATAGTGAATTGGATAATATTAGAGGTGGACCAAGTCATCAGAGTATCCAGAAACGGTAAGGAATTGTTTTGAGAGTGTTCAATAGTGAATTTAATGTTTGGGTGGATAGTGTTTATGAAATTAAGGATAAGTTGAGGGTTGATGTGGGAGGGAACAGCAGCGAAGATATCATCTACATAGCGATACCATTTAGTACCTAAAAGAAGAGGGTGAGGGACGATGTAGTAGTATTCGATAAGTTCCATGAAGAGATTGCTAAGAGATGGAGAGAGAGGGGAGCCCATGCTAAGACCGGAGTTTTGTTTAAAGAAAGAATTATTAAATTCATAAATTATTATTTCATAAACACTATCCACCCAAACATTAAATTCACTATTGAACACTCTCAAAACAATTCCTTACCGTTTCTGGATACTCTGATGACTTGGTCCACCTCTAATATTATCCAATTCACTATTTACAGAAAACCTACATCCAACCCTTCTTACATACACTGGTTCTCCTTACATAATCTAAACACTAAAATTGTCACTCTTTCTTCCCTTTTCTTACGTGCTTTCCGCATATGCTCTCCCTCCTATCTTCAATCTGAACTCAACTTTCTAACCTCCACCTTCAAAAAACTTTCTTATCCTACTCACATCATCCATAAGGCCTTAAAAAGGGCAAACAAAACCTACTACAATCCTCCCATTAACCGCTCCTTTAATTATAACTCTTTCCTTCCTCTACCTCAATTTATTCTCAACCACGTTAAAAATATTTTTCCAAAAACTTTACGTTACACTTCCTCTGATATCTTCCCTCTTAAAAAAACCCTTAAACCATACATTCATCAACCCGTCCCTCCTACGAAACTCTTCCAATGTGTCTATAAAATTCCCTGCAAAGATTGTAATTCCCTTTACATTGGAGAAACCCATCATCTTAAACGCCGCCTCTATCAACACAAACATGACCTTCTACATGACAATCAAAATTCTTCCCTGACACTCCATCGCTCTACATATAATCATTCCATTAACATTAACCAAATGACACCAATCTTACATGTACAAAATTTACAAAAACGTAAACTCACTGAACCCTTTTGTATCATTAATTCAAATAATTTTAATAAACAAAAAGGCGATTACAACATTGACACAATACAAAATAATATTCTGAGCACCACACAATTTTTTAAAAAAATCAAATTATCCAAACTTTGAACTCATAACATAAACTTATA
>JABUQX010062863.1:7500-22500 GCA_015478945.1 Trachelipus rathkii | reverse complement strand
GAAGCAGCGCAAAGCCCCCCAATCGGCCATCAAAGTGCCAGAAAGAACGCACAGGGCAGAGATGGAGCGGTTGGAGAGAAAGTATTAAAATTAGGAGATATAAGGTTGGGTCAGATTTAACAATAGGAGCGAAGGTGGTGGATATTAATAGAGAGAAGGACTAGGGTGAACATAGGTCAAGTGTGTTACAAGAAATTGGTTAGGACGATCCGAAATGTGTGTTGGTTCTTTAATTAGTTGCTCCAGATCTTAGAATGCTGAATGATTCGGCCTCCTCCCCACCTAAATCAGTATGAGAGTATCCCAACCATTCAGTGTTGTGTACATGAAGTCCTCTAGATAGAGGACCTCAGTATTGGATGAGAAGATATAACAGTCTCGTGAGAATAGTAAGATATTAAAAAAGGCGTGAAAATCTGTTCTGTTAGAGAAGAAACAGTAGCAGAAGCACAAGCTTATTGTAGTAGAAGGAAGAAAGATTTTTAAGCCACAGAACATCGAAAATTACGGTGATTCGAGATTCACCGAGACAGTGCTACAGGAGTGTTGATGTTAACATAGGCACATACTCTCCCCTTTAGACGGAAATTATGAAATAAGTTATAGTGGATACGTTAAACGAGTTAGAGGATGAATTCTTAGCCACCTGAGTCTCAGACAAGAGCAAAAGATTAGGGCTAGAGTTAGAGAGGGTGGTATACAACGGAAGCAGAGTTAGAATTTAAGCCACGGATGTTGGTGATGAAGTCAATAGAAAGCCCGCATCTATGCAAATCTTCCATCTCACACACACACACACACGCACACACACAAACAAGAACAAAAGCCAAAAAACAAAAGGAAATATCGGGATAAAATTTATCAAACGCTAAAACCTAATTAAAAAGTTTTAATTGTGCCTAAAAATTAATAAAAATCAGATTATGTATAAATAAAATTAAAAAAATAAAACTCAAACTTACGTAACCTTCCAATTTACCCTACTAAAAATTCGCAACCAAAAAAAAACGACAAAGAAAAAAAAAATTTAAATTAGAACTTGTCTGTTTTAAAAAACTCCAGTGCAAAAACCTTCACTGAATCTAATAAGTGTATACCAACTGATATGATTTAATAAAAAACTTTAATTAAAACAAAGACAGGATTGAAACACACACACTTTCACTAAACACAGCTATACAAAATAATAATAACAATAAATAAAATAAATGATAAACGATCAAGCAGATTCACTCAAAAAACACGGTCCGCACTTCACAATGGAACCATAACTATATATATATATATATATATATATACTATATATATTATATATATATATATATATATATTATATATATATATATATATATATATATATATATAATATTTACAGAGGTCACCACCATCACGGGCAGAGACCTATATCAAGGAGGGGTGTGCCACACATGTTATTCATCACTAACGCCAAAAACTACGCAAGAATGAGCACAGACCAGGCTTTAAAGTGAAGAGAGATTAAATTCAGCGAGGAAACCAGAAAAATGGCAGAAGAGAATTCCACAGAACAGACTGTGGCAGGAAAGAAGGAAGCACCGTAGCGACAAGCCTGGATTTACCAATATCAACACAAAACTTCATGCGCCGACACCAGCACCCATTGTGCTAACGAGGGCGTACTAAAGTAGGTGGTACGCGCAGTGATAAGTTCCCCGAGCACCTGCCGCTGCAGGTACCTATAGGAAAGATATAAAGCACCAACATCGACGCCGCAAAAGATAGAGGGTCAAGAGAACTGGAAGTGCAGAACAGTTATAAGCTTTTGGCCTTTTGACTCGACCCTATCAAAAGCCGGGTGAAACCAGAGGCCCCCCCAGATATGAGAGCAGTACTCCATTAAAGGGCGGATGAGACCCTTGTATAGCTGAAGCAACTGAGAAGAAGAAAAAAAGTTCCGCAGCCTAACACAAGAACTCCCAGTTTCTTTGCAGGCCGCCCTGACAACCGTTGTGAGTGAGGTTTCCAAAACATTTTTTTGTTTATGTTCAAGGTCAAGGATGTTTATATTGTCCACAGGAGAGACGAGAGAACCGGCGAAAGATATAGGAAAGTTAGAAAGTGTCTTAGAGAGGAGATTTGTAGAAGTTGGGTTTGTTTAAAGAATTGAATTTCACGAAGTTAGACGACCCCACCCGGAATTCTATCCAGATTCAGCGATAATAGAATCGGAAAAAAGATTAAGACGAGAAGCAATTCTTGAAGTAAAAGACGGAGCAGAATTAGAAAAGGTTGAAGAATGAAGGATCGAGTCATCAGCATACGAAGTGGATAGAGTTTAGATGTGCAGGGTGAGAGATCATTAATGAAAAGTAGGAATAAAGCTAGGAGATAAAGACAGAACCCTGAGGAACACCACTATTGAAAGAAAAGAAGAAGTCGCCCCATCAAACAACAGCGATAATTGAGCGATTGAAAGAAACTAAAAAAGTAAGGAAAACAAGAAGGAGGAAACACAAAGGAGGGAGCTTGGACAGCAGTGACGCGTTGTCATATACCCGTCAATGCCCATGGTTGGTGTCAAGCGCCCACCACACAAGTCACCCGTAGTCCTGAGGGCGGAAACCATAAATCGGCTAGATTAAAAATACAAGTGAGAACTATCAGAGCGATAGTTAAGAAGGATAAGAGCGGCTCCTTTTTCGGAGCAGGTTGGGACATGCGCGTGCTTCCAACACTGAGGGAAAAGTATTAGTATTAAACATAGATAATATAGTTGAACGATGGACGACAGTCAGCAATATATATATATATATAATATATAATTATATATATATATATATATATAATATATATAATATTTATATATATATATATACTATATATATAATATATAATATAATATTATAATAAATATATATATTATATATACATATAATTGAATAAGTTACTTCTTCTAAACCGTTTCTTTTCCTAACGTTTTCTATGGTTCGATCAGGAATTAACTTTTATATTTAAATCAATCTAAATTACACAGAATGCCGTCTCCGCCATCGATATTTGCATGAACTACCGCCATTTTTAATGGGTTAAAAGCGTTATTTCAATAGCAGGTTATTCTTACCTATTTCTCGTTTTATTCTAGCATAATAATTTCAATTATTTGACCAACTTTCGCAAAAAATAACGGAGAATTTTACACGTAACATCACGAAATTTGCAAAAAATAGATCGTTTCTCTTTAATGTTAACTCGTGCTGATGCACGTAGTAGCACGAGTCGGCAGGCAGTCGCCTCTGAGATATTATTATAGATATATATATATATATATATATATATTATAATATATATATATATATATATATATATATATATTATATATATATATATATATATATTATATAAGTATATAATATTATAATATATATATATATATATATATATATATATATATATATATATAATATATATATACTATATATATATATATATATATATATATATATATATTTATATATATATATATATATTATATATATATATATATATATATATATATATATATATATATATATATATATATATATATATAATATAATATATATATATATATATATATTATATATATATATATACTATAATATATACTATCATATATATAAATATATATATACTATATTATTATATTTATTATATATAATATATATATATTATATATTATATATATATATATTATATATATATATATATATGATAGAATAAATTATAATAAGGAAAAACGCTAATTAACCCGCCTGGTGGGAAACATTCCCCATTAATTATCTAAGAGGAACTGCTAAAAGTGGTAAGTTGGTAATCACCTTTCTGGAATCAGCAATCCTCAATTAAAATTATTAATTATAAAATACCATTAATCATTGTGCTATCTTTTGGCCTAAACAAAAATGTGGCTATCTTTACTATTCTTCAGTTTCCTATAGATTTTGTAAAAGATTTATTACTATAGTGGGTTAAAAGTTCACAAATCATATAAAAAACATATTGAATATACTTTATCAATACCTCCCTCGTACTTTGAAATGAATTAGAGAAATTTCTATTGTCTAAATCAAACTTAAACACTAATATAAAAGTCTCTCTCTATTTTCAACTTTATAATAGATCTCTTATTAATTATATTAAGAAAACTCTTTTGTGTCTCACCTCAGAGCCAATCACTGATATATATATATATATATATATTATATATTATAATATATATTATAGTATATATATAATATATTATATATATATATATATATATATAATATATAATATTATATAGATATATATATATATATATATATATATATATATATATATATATATATATATATATCCTGTTGGTGGCAGACTTTTAAAGGGAATCAAAAGTTGAAAGTGATTGGTTTAATATTAATAGCAGTGAGGCAGGGATTTATTATGTCTCTTTGGTTATTGAATTTGTATATGGATGGGGTTATGAAAGATTTAGAGGGGTGATGGTAGGGGAAGGTGTTAGAAGGGGGTGTTAGAAGGGGAAGAGAGTGGAGGTTGCCCTACCTATTATATGCGGATGATTTGTTTTTGTTTTTTTGGCGAATCTGAAAAACGTAGCGGGATTTGGTAGGGTGTGTAAAAGAAGGGGTTTGAAAGTGAACGTAGATAAGAGTAAGATTATGGTTGTGAGTGAGGACAGTCCTCGGTGTGAAGTTATGTTGGATGGTGAGCAACTGGAACAAGTATCTGAGTTTAAATATTTAGGATATACGTTGGATGAAAGGGAACGACATGATGCAGAGTAGTAGGAAAGTTGTGAATGGTATGAAGGTGGTTGGTGCAATTAAATCCTTGGTGGATGCAAAGGAACTACGTCTTGAGTGCGCTAGGGTCTTACATGAGGGTATGTCGTTACCTGTGTTAATGAATAGTATTGAATCTATGATCTGGAATAAGAGGTATAGGTCTAAAGTACATTGTGTTCAGATGGACAATCTTAAGGCTTGTTAGGTGTGAGAAGAATTGATATAATGTGAAATGAACGCATTAAAGAGTTTTGTGGTGTGAAGAAAGGAGTAAATGAGAGAATAAATGAAAGTACATTGAGATGGTTTGATCATGTGGAAATGATGGATGATAGTCGGTTGGTTAAGCGGGACTGTATGTGGTGAGTTAGGCTGGGAATCGAACCGGCTGGGAGACCGAAGAAAAGGTGGATTGAGTCAATAAAGGGATGCCTGGAGGAGAGAAATGTGAGTTTGGCAGAGCCGAGAAGAAAGGTGCCTAATAGGAGTGAATGGCGGTGTTTTGTTAGGGGGTATGGTTGTGGCCCACCTGGGCCAAGGGATGAACCCCACATTGACTAGATGATATTGTAATGTTCTGTCGCGGTCCCGTGAAGCTCTCGGGTTTATTTTCCGATTTCGACGAGTTCCCACTAAAAGGTATAAAGGTGGAGAGAAGGCTGGGCTTTCTTTTCGACTTGTGTCATATTCCTTTAATACTTTTCTGTTTCCGGTGCATGTTACGCACCTTACCCCCAGTCTTGGAAAGAGAAGGTGGAGTGATGATATATATTCATATTTAATCTATCAATTGCTATTCAAAATTATATATAATATAATATATAATATATATATATTATATATATTATATATATATATATATATATATATATATATATAGCACATTGTGTCTCTGACTAAAGAAGCTTCTAAGAGATTGACTGTTATGAAATGTTTTAAGAACTTCATCCCGCCACCTTTGTTGTTTGATCTGTATAGGAGCATCATTCAATCTTGCTTGCCTCTTAATTTGGGATGCTTCCACACATACTACACTCCTTGGTAAGGTGGAGTCTGTATAGGGCTTTTAAACTTATCAACTCTCTTGCTCTCAATAGTCTGTATAGGGCTTTTAAACTTATCACTTCTCAAGCTCTCGATAGCACTAGCCAACCTCTTTCAATCCTTTGATCTGTACATCACTTTCCTTATATTATTACTATTACAATGGACACTAGTCCTTTGAACTAAAAACAATCATATACCTCATCCATTCTCTATCCATCTCTCTGACCACAATCTTGACCACTATGCTCATTCTTACTGGTATTCAACTGGTAAAGTCTGAAACAGTTTCTATCTTCCTTTTTCCATTTCCCCACTTAGTTCAACTTCACACTTTCAAAACAGTGTGCAAAAGGTACTTGTTTTACACACCATCTTTAATGCAAACTATGGCCTTTTTCCCTTGAAGGATAAGAGAATATATTGAACGGTGGACTCGGAGGTGAGCTGGAGACGGAATTTTCGGTGCGCTCCGTTCTGGAGATTTAGTTGAACTTTGAAATCCACTTCGGAGACCTTCAGAGCAAGAGACGAGATTTCCGAAGCAACCAACCACTAATTTATACTAACTATAGAACTTTTAAGGGATAAGTGAGCAATCTCAAATACGTCAATCTTACAATGAATAATCACCAGTTGGTTTCTTAACTATTATCAGGAAATTTAATAATTTAATTTTTCAACAAAGTATATCTTGGCTTTTCTAAACTATACAACAAATATTTTATGAAAATTAATATTCTTTATTTATTATATTTCATTAAAAATTATTAAAAAATATACTGTTTTCTTTACATATTAACAATATTTTTAAATAAAAATTATTATTTTTAAAAAATGGGTAACATTTATTTATTTTCTTATAAAGTTAGAGTAAATATTTATTCATTAATTACTCTCAAGATATTTTCTACTCCTTTCAATTCTCTTATATTATTTATTTTACAATTAATTTTTTATTTAATAACAAAAATAGTCAGTCAATCAGTGAAATGGAATTTATTCAAGCAAAAGACAATTTATTTATTTTTATGATAATATAATTAATTAAAATGATAATCAAAATAGATTTATAAACTGAAAAGATTTTTTGAATAAATATTAGGTCTTATAATAATAATAAATTAATATATATATATATATATATACTATATTTGTAATAGAAATTACGTTATATTATAATATATACTATATATATATATATTATATTATATCTATATATATAATATATATATATATATAATATATATATATGTATATATATACTATAATATATATATCATGCAATATGTCGAATAGCTAAAAAAGACAAAACATAACACGTAATCACCTACATATTAAAAATTACTCATAAACTCATTATACATAATTTTTTTACTAGACAACAATATCGACTACCCGACGAAATAAAACTATAATATATATCATTAATTTTTAGTGATAAAGTTTCTCTTTTAGTATGTTAAATATGAATAGGCTTCTAAATTTCTATTTTAACATAATGACTATAACATAATTATCAATTATAGCGATATCACCGTTATTCAAAAAACTTATATTAAATGATTGAATTCATTTGTAAAGAAAGAAATAGTAAAAAATATTCGAAAAATAAGACTGACAAAAGTTATGAAGTATCTAATTTACATATTTATAACCTATTTAGGGTTAGATACTTCTTTTTTTAAATTTTTATTATAGAGTACGTTTTAAATAGTTTTTCCCGCACTCGCATTTCGGAGGGGCACTCATATTCGGAGGTTGGCAACTCACATTCGGAGGTTGGCACTCACATTTCTTGAATGTTGGTGAGCGTGACCACTCGGACAAATGTTCGTGTGCCATGTATTCATTTAACCTATAAAAATTTGTGCCAATATTATTTCTTAGCGATTTAGCAGAAAAAAATACAAAAAAAAAAAAAAGCCGATTTCTATTATAAGGCCGAAATAGGTCCCTCCATATATATATAATATATATATATTATATATTATATTATATATATATATATATATATATAATATATTATATATATATATTATCTAATATATATATATTTTTCGTTATTATATATATATATTATATATACTTATAGTATATAGTATATAATATATATGTGAACCTTTTAAATGTTTCATCGACCTCGGTCAGTTTTTGATATTTTTTTTGTTTTTTTTTTTTTCATATATTTCGAGTATATGATCCTAACAATCAATTTAAGTGGTGATGGACATGATTCAAAAATATATAGGACCTGTTACGTTTTACGACTCCGTCAGTTTAAATTTTTTTTTTTTTTTTAACTAAAGGAATACAAAAGGGTAAACCGCAAAGATGGCACTAGTCGGGGTCTCTTGGCCTTACGGGGAACGACGGGGTAGGACTATTTCCTTCCCTCCGGGGAGGGTCTCCGGAACCCCCTCTCTTTGGTATTTGGGTGTCGCGGGGGTTCCTCCGCCCCTCCCCTACGGGGTATGGAAACGTCCCCCCCTCTGTCCCCCGTCCGCCCGGGCCCCCTTTTATTTTTTTATTTTTTTTATATTTTTTTTGTTTTAGTAATTTATATGCGATTTTGTATCTAGAGGAGCGTTATATACTTTATATGCTCATCCAAAATATGTAATTGTTTTTTCTGTAAGCGTCATACTTTTTAAGATATTTCATATTTTTTTTTATTTTTTTATTTTTTTTTTTACATTTTTGTAATAAGTTTTATATGCTGATTCCAAATATGTAATTAGTTTTTCTGTAAGTATCGTACTTTTCGAGATATTTCATTTTTGAATTTTTTTTTATATATAAATGTGATTTTTAAAAAATTATTTAAAATATTTCTAACTTTTGAATCATGTCCATCACCACTTAAATTCATTATTAGTATCATATACTAGCAATATGTTAAAAAAAACAAAAAAAAATCAAAACTGGACGGAGTCGTAAACATAACAGGGCCTATATGGACATATATATATAAATATATATATATATATTATATATATATATATATATATATATATATATATATATATATATATATATATATATATATATATATATATATAAACTATACGTAGTCATTATAAATATACGAGCAGTATAATATATATATATATAACTATATATTATATATATATATATTTATATAAGTATAGTATTATATAATATATATATATATAATAATATATAGATATATATATATATATATATATATATATATATATTTATATAATTTAAAACTTAAATACATAAAAATATATACAAGAATTAATACAAGAAATCTGAGATGCACCGGAGAGTAATTTTGGCCGGAGGCCGGAATGAAAATTCCATATTAACTTACATTCTATATATATAATAGTTATTATATATATATAATATATATATATATATATATATATATATATATATATGATATATATATATTTATATATATATATATCTATATATATTATTATATATTTATATTATATATATATATATGGTATATTCAATACATATTTTAATGTATACATTATATATTTTATAGTATTTCAAAAAGTTTTCAAATTATATATTATACTTAAATGAAATCTGTTTTTTAAATATAATGGTTATATTTTAAATAAAATATATATTTGGGTATTTTTTACAGATTTTATCTAAAAATATTAAGAAAATCGCAATTAACTTTCCATTCTTGGATATTAATTTCAATTCTAGTGTGGAGATTACTTATTAAGATTAGTAAAAGCGCATTAATATTTTAATAGTAAACGCTTGAGTGTCTTTGTGCGCTACTGGGAGTCATTACTATCAAGATGGAAACCCAAGAAAGGTTCAAAAATAACAATATCATAAAAAAATTTATAGGAATCATCTTGAAAAGAGAAGATACTTAGAAGATGGGAAGAATAAAAAGCAAAATTCACTCACTCTTGCACTGCTATTGCTAGCCGAAATAAAAAACTGAATAACAGACACAGCAGCATGAGACCATGTCCATGCCATATCAATCACTGTCTACCTCTATTAAAAAATAGATTTCTTCAGCCTACACTGTTTGAAATAACTGAGAAAAATTTGGGACATTAATGATAGAAAAGCGCAGAAATTCATTTCAAATTGGGAAATGATTGGCTGGTGCGACAATCTGCCATTTTCCTGTCTGTTGAGACATTCGGATTAAGAGATAATAAATCACGTTATGTCACAATATAATATTCCATCAAGGAGGTACTTTTCAGAAGAGATTATCCCAACAATATATAAAAAGGCACAGAACAAAATAACACTTCAGAAATTCAAGCAATATCATTAACATTAGATATTTGGACTTGCACATATAACAATGAAAGCTTTATAAGTATGTCAGAGCATTGGATTGGATAGATTATTCAAAGAAGAGTGGGAACATTACAAATCAGCTAGTTTTAGTGGTTTCTCAATCAGCAAGAAAATATAATGTCTGAAAAGTGAAGAAATACTTAAGAGCTGGGATTTAAAAAAGGAAAATATTCATGTTGTCCTAACAGATAATGCACCAAACATTACAAAAGGTATGAGAGCGACAGGTGTTATAAATGAGACATGTTTTATTAATTCCTTACAGGTAGCAAGTAATATTATGATGCTATATTTTCTCAAAAATCAATTAAAGATTTAATTACTTTATGTAGGGAAATTGTAGGTCATTTTAGTAGATCACCAATTGCTACAACTAAGTTAACTGAAAATTAAAAATCTCAAAATTTGCCAATACACAAGCTTATCCAAGACTTGAACAAGATGGAAATTCATCATTATATTGCTGCAAGGATCAAATAGAATGCAAAAAAATTGCAATTACTATATATTCTTCAAATTCGAAAAAACATCTAGAAATCTTAAATGCAAAATCACTGGAAGCTAATGGAGAATATATTTAGATTGCTACAACCATTTGAAGAATTAACTAAAAGAGCGAATGATGATGTTTAGCAAAAACTTGGAAGGATAGCGGTGTAAAAACTATGAAAGATGAACTTTTAAATTCTGTTACTGAAAGTTTTGGTACCATTAAAGAGAAGAAGCTTTATGTACTTGCAACAGTTCTAAATCCACAATACAAATTAACTCCCTTTGATATTATTGATCAGAATAAAATAAAATTTATGCTCAAAGAAGAAGTAAAACTTTTTATAAAAGTTAAAGAAAATATTACATTAAGTTCAGATTCTGATGAACAAAATGATGATCAAGATGATCAGTCTCATACAGATTCAAATGAAGAATCTGAAAATGAAACGGCAGATATTGAGAAGGAAACACATTCAATTTTCTGGAAGTGCTTTGATGACATGCTACAAGAAAAATCGTCAGAAGAAAATGAAGAATATTCATATATAATCAAACCAAGCGGAACTGATCAAAGGAGAAAAAAGTTAAAATGCAAACGTAGAAGCAGCAGTGAGAGAAAACAACATGAATTAGAAAATACTATTCAAACTACTGCGGATAAATATTGTGCAGCACCACTTATGGAGCGAAAATCGGATGCTGATCCACTTTTATGGTGGAAAGAAAGAAAAGCTCTATATCCTGATTGCATCTTACCTGAATTAGCTAGGAAATATCTCTCTGCTCCACCTTCAAGTGTATTTAGCGAGATAATGTTTTAGCCAAAGGCATAAAATATTTATAACAAGTAAAAGGAATTGTCCCTTTCTCCAAACACTAATCCATCACTCCTGTTTTTCTCATATATAATAGCATTTGATTTTAAATATTAGAGAATGGTTACCTAAATAGCAATGCATAAGCTATTTAACTTTTACATATGAGGAATGTTTAAACAATAAATTTAATTTTCTAAAAAAATTCTATTGTGATACTCTATACAGTATCGATAACAGCTGGTACATGCACTTTATTATATATATATATATATATATATATATATATATATATATATATATATATATATATATATATATATATATATATATATATATATATATATATATATATATATATAATTTATATTTTTCCAAATGTTAGTTTGTCAAAACTTAAAAACTCTTTAATAATTTAAAGATTAAGGAACATATATCATAATTTTTTAGTCTTTTTGTCAGAGTATGGGCAAATGTAAGTTTAAAAGTTTTCTTTACGCAATCTTCATTTACCTATTTTCTGTAAAATTGCAAGTTTTAAACTAAATTTATCAAAAGTGTAATTTTTGTTTTAGGGGTAGTCATTTTGGATATCAAACCCCTTTTAAGTTGTTTATCAACAGAATAATTATCAATTTTAGTAAATGGTGTCATATAGGCCTATTCATATTATATAATAATTTTATTATAGATATAATATTTAGTTATTAGTTTGACTGAATATTATCACTACAACAAAAAAATATTAAAATATTTTTTTTACAATTTTTGTATGAATCAAAATAAATTTATTTCATTAAATGTCTCATTATTCCTTTCAATGAATTATAACTTTTTTTATTTCAAACTGCCTTTTAAAATATAGATCTCCGGCCGGAGAAAGCCGGAGAACTAGTGGTTCTCGGCCGAGCCGTAGAGCTTTTAAAAAGGCCGGAACTGCCGGCCAAGCCGGAGCCGGAGCCTGGAGCCGGAGCATCTCAATATAATTATAATATAAATATATGATATATATTATAATATAGTATATATATATAATATTATATATAATATTATATATATATATATATCATATATATATAATATATATATATATATATATATATATATATAATATATATAACATATATATTATAATATATATATATATATATATATATATATATATATATATATATATATATATATATATTTTAAAAAATATGTAAAATAAATAATATATATATATAATATATAACTATATATAATATAATATTATATATTATATATATATATATATATATATGATTTTTTTTACATAACTATTTCATTAAATAAAAAAATAAAAAAAAATAACAAATTTAAACAATGATTTGCAATTTTAAATCTGGCCTAAATTGATTTGAAAAAATTTGTTTAAAATAGTAAATAAATTAAACTATAAATTTATTTTTCAAATATTCGAATCTATTTTAATTCGTTTCAAACATTTATTAATCATTCCAAAAATCTCTCTTGAACTTGATTTACACTTTGAAACAAAATTTGAAAAATTAAATTCTAATATGCAAGAACACAATATTATTATTATTATTATCAACATTATTATTATTATTCTAATATGCAAGAAAACATTATTATTATTATTATTATTATTATTATTATTATTATTATTATTATTATTATTATTATTATTATTATTATTATTATTATTATTATTATTATTATTATTATTATTATTATTATTATTAAATAGAGATTCGATGCTATTTGAAAAACTTAATTACATGATTTTAATTTTTTAATAAAATATTTTCAAATCATTTCTTATAAAAATAAGAAACTAAAACAAAACAAAAATGAACAAAGAATATCGAAATTTGAAAAATTTGAAATTTATTTTTGAAAAAAAATTGTTACCGTTAAATAGGAAGAACGGTTTAAATTTATATATTAATTTTAATTTATAAAATTATTTGTAGAAATTTTAATATATATATATATATATATTATAATATATAATATATAATATATATAGTCTAATATAATATATATATCTATTATATATATTATTTTTTATATATATATATATATATATATATATATAATATTTATATATAATTTTAATATATATATATATATATATATATATATATATATATATATATATATATATATATATATATATATATATATATAATATATATATAATAAGTATTATATATAATATATTATATATATTATATATATAGTATAGTATATGTATATATAATATATGGTGAAAGGTTACTTTTCTTACCTATCTATGATTGATTAATTTTACTGGTAATATCGATTATAATATCGACTAAGATTCATAGAATAGATGATGTCAATTTAATGATAAAAAACAAGTCTTATAGAATTTAAAAGAAAAAAAAACACTAAAAAATGGGCGAAAAAGTAGCTTCACTTGTTTTAATAAAAAAATTAAAGATAAGTTTTAGTTTATTCCTCGGTAAATTATTGTATTTAGCGGTTATGCGCTTTAAGTGAATAATACGAAATTGTTCAGTGACTGCGGTCTGCTTGTCTAAGTTAACACACAAGCACACTATTTATCAAAAAGAAGAAGATAGGACAGTCAGAGACATAGAGACAGAAAGGTTTATTTAGCAATAAAAAAAAAAAAAAAATAATACTAGATATGTTCGACAATTAATAACTGAGGACAGGAAGAGAGGTCGTAAAACAGAGACAGAAAAGTTCTTTAGTTGCCGCCAATTTCTGAACTCAAGTCTGATGTTATACCAATGTCGTGTTGAGATCTAAGCGGAACTATAGATGATGATTCTCTTATCTGGATCCTGCTGCACGCTTTTCGACTTTTTCTTTTTTATTTTAATTGATATTTGTAACTATTATTCTCAATATTTCCTAAGTGATCTTAACATTCTTATTTCGCTCACATTTATGGAAATTAGATTTGCTAAACAAAACTTAAAGTGACCGCAGTCAACTGGTAAATCTCTAAGGGTGACGGACATTGATCGTATTACATAAAATTATCTACTTATACCGGAAACCTAGCATTTCGTTTTACGACTGCACGTCAGATAATACTTGTTTTTTATTTTTTATTTAACTAAAGGACAGAGAACGTCAACAAGAAGTATAACCAGCATAAGATTGGCAAGGAGTCAGAGGGTCCTCTCGTCGCCTTCTCTGAGGGGAACGACAAGGGTATGTGTTATCTTTTACTGGGGGAGTTAAATAACCCAACCCCTACCGGGAGGGTCCTCCGGACCCGCTCTTTGGTAATTTGTGGTGTACGCGGGGGTGCTCCTCCGCCCCTCCCCTACGGGGTATGGTAAAACGTTCTCTTCCCCCCCATCTGTCCCCGTCGGTCTCGAACCATCCAAAGCTTTTTCGGTTAAATTGTTGATTATATTATTTTTAATTCTTTTGTAACAGAAGATCAATTAAAAAAGTATACGACCTGCAAAACAAATCAGGAATGGAAGTGTTATTGAACCTAGAAGATGTCAGCTTTATTTATACTATTTCGAGAA
>JABUQX010062863.1:0-5000 GCA_015478945.1 Trachelipus rathkii | reverse complement strand
TTGCCACCAGTCAAACCACACACATTTCACTAACACTCATCATTACTGTTTAATATTGTGCAGATTTTTCGAAGTGTTCTGTCCACACTCCCCTCACATCCATTTCATCAGTTACAAAAGCACCATCCCTATTCATTATTCCTAAGCAGAATTCCCTTAATTCTCATTCTTAACCCTTATCGCGCTTTCCTTTCCAGAAGAAGGCTTTTCCTATTCCCTTGTAATGTCCCCCCATTCATCCTCCCTTCCAAACTGTTCATTTACCTTTGTTTTTCTCCTACGTATGCACCTTTTAGTATTCTTTTTCTCCTTATATAATTCAAGCATCCTTTCTTTCTTTTGAAACTTCATCATTTGGCTTTTAGACATTCAACCACGCTTCCTTTTTTTACGCTTTAACCGCTTTCATCACCCTTCATTCCCACCCATTCGCTTGTTACATTCTTACTTCCCCTACTTTAGCACATCCCACACACTTCCTTTGCACTACTAACAAATGCTTCCTTCATTTGCCCTCCAGATTTGTTCAGTATCAACTTGTTTACATTCAACCGTTTTACTAGCGAGCGCTCTTCCATACTTATCTTATTGTCCTGCTACTTAACTTCTCATCTTAATTTTACCTACTTCCCCTTTCGTATCACCTTCCTCTCCATCCAAAGCCCCACTAAACTTAATTTACATAGAAAACATTAATGACGATAATCCTTCCTAAAACCCCTCACTGGATTAACACCAACACATACTTCAACATCTCCTTCTTCACCAACACAAAAATCAATCATACTTTTTTCACTTCGATACCCATCTCTACCTACACCAACTCTAGTATAAACTAGGATAAATCTTGTGTTTAAAGAAGTATACTTACACACATACTCTCTCTTCACTAAGAAATCAACAAATCACCTTTCCTACCATTCCTCATTTTCTCCGCAGCGCGCCCGGCCGCGCCCCCCCCCCGCCGCCGCGCGCCGCCCCGCCCGCCCCCCCCCGCCCCCACCCACCCCCGCCGCCGCCCCCAAAACACCTGTATACATCCCTTTTTTGATACCTATCCAACCATTCAGGTCCCCAACAAATCATCTGAAGCTCCTACTCACCCCATCCAGACCATCATTCAGATTATCCAAAAAATCGTACTCTCTCAACGTTTTCCTCAGATGGACCATCACGTCACAACCCACACATACCTTCGACCTTTTCAAAACTTAAATTTAAACCATTAGAATTCTACGGAACCAGTATACAATTTTGCATATTATATAATATATATATAATATATATATATATAATATATAATATATATATTATATATATATAAATATATATAATTAATATATATATTATATACATATATATATAATAATATATGTATATATTTATATAATTTAGTGTATAATATTATATATATATATATATATATATATATATATTATATTATATATATATATATAAATATATATATTATATATTATATAATATATTATAATTATATATATATATATATTATATATATTTATTATATATATATATATATAATATATAATATTATATATTATATAGGTATATAATATATATATATTATATATATATATATAATATATATAATATATAGATATATATATATATTATATAAATTATATTATATAAATATAGTATAATATTAATATATATAATATTATATATATAATATATATATATATATTTATATATATATTATATATATATATAGGTGTAATTGTAAAATATGATCATTAAGTAAAGATAATCGATTTTATAATATTGCCTTCTAGGAGAGTTGGCATTTCGTTTGAATTATACAGAATGTGTTTTAATGCATGCAATCGATATTAAAAAAAATAAAAAACAAAAGTAATTTATGGACACATTTACACATAATATAAAATATTATTTCACTAGATTCTTATATATAATAATATAATATATATATAACATTTAAATAAATATAATTATATTTTTATAATATATTAAAATATATATATATATATATAATATAATATATATATATTATATATTATTATTTATATATATATATATATATATATATATATAGTTAATCACTCACTTAATTTCATTTTCAGGTATTTTTGTTTAATTTTTGTTTTAGGTTAGGATAGGTTAGGCTGGGTTAGGTTAGGTTAAGTTAAGTTGGGTTAGGTTAGGTTAGGTTAAGTTAGGTAAGGTTAGGTTAACTGGCGTAACTAGCCTAACCTAACCTAACCTAACCTAATTACAGTTGTCACCACCACCCACGGGCAGAGCCCTATTCAAGGGGGGGGCGGGGTATTGCACACATCAGTTATTCATCAACTAACGCAAACTACGCAGATGAGCACAGACCCAGGCTTTAAAGTGCCCAACACCCCCACCGAAACCCCCCCAAAAACCCCCCCAAAACCCAAAATACCCCCCCCCTAGAACCCAAAACAAAGAACCCCCGACCCAGGCTTTAAAGTGAGAGAGATTAAATTCAGCAGGAAACACAGAAGTTGGAAGAGAATTCTTCAGAACAGATGTGGCAGGAAAGAAGGAAGCACCGCAGCGAACAAGCCTGGAGTTACCAATATCAACACAAAGCTCATGCGCCGACACAGCACCCCATGTGCTACGAGGGCGTCGTAAAGGTGGTGGTACGAGAGTGATAAGTTCCCTCGAGCACCTGCCGCTGCGGTACCTATAGAAAAGAGATAAAGCACCAACATCGCGCCGCAAAGATAGAGGGTCAAGAGAACTGGAAAGTGCAGAACAGTTTATAAGCATTTTGGCCTTGAAACTCGACCTATCAAAGCCCGGGTGAAACCAGCGGCCCCTCCAGAATATGAGAAACAGTAACTTCCTACAAGGCGATGAGCCCTTGTAAGCTGGAGCACTGAGAAGAGGAAAAAAGTCTCGCAGCCCAAACAGAACTCCCAGTTTCTTTGAGGCCGCCCTAGCAACCGTTGTGATGTGAGGTTTCCAAGACATTTTTTTGTTTATGTTAAGGCCAAGGATGTTTATATTGTCAACAGGAGAGACGAGAAAACGTCGAAAGAGATAGGAAAGTTAGAAGGTGTCTAAAGGGAGATTTGTAGAAGTTGGGTTTTTAAAGAATTGAATTTCCCAAGGGTTGAGACGACCCACCCGGAAATTCTATCCAGGTCAGTGAGAATAGATCGGAAAGATTACGACGAGAGGCAATTCTAGAACTAAAAGAGGAGGAGAAGAATTGAAATGAGTTGAAAAGAATGAAGGTCCGAGTCGCATCGCGCATACGAGTGGATAGAGGTTAGATTTGTGGCAGGTGAGAAGATCATTAATGAAAAAGTAGGAAATAAAAGTTGGAGATAAGACGAACCCCTGAGGAACACCACAAATTGAAAGAAAAAGAAGAAGTCGCCCCCTCAACAACAGCCGATATTGAGCGATTTGAAAGAAACTAGACATAAGTAAAGCAAGAGAAGGAGGAAACCCAAAGGAAGGGAGCTTGCAGAGCGCAGTGACGCGTGCCATACCCGATCAAATGCCTTGGATATGTCAAGCCCACCACACAATTTCCCCGTCAGTTCCCTGAGGAACGGAAAACCATAAATCTAGTTAGATTGGAAAGTATATCGCCAGTAGAACCTCGAGCGCCGAAAAGCCGTACTGGCGGATCGAAAAGCAAATGTATGAGCTCCAGATGACTAAGAAATGAGAGTTTTTAGTAGTGGGCTTTCAAAGATCTTTAGATGGAATACGAAAGTGAAAGCTATAGGGCGATAGTTAGAAGGATCAGAGGCGGCTTCCTTTTTCGGAACAGGTTTTTACATGTGCGTGCTTCCAACACTGAGGGAAAGTAACTAGTATTCGAGACAGAGAATATAGGTTGAAAAAAACCCGGGGCCTGGGCCCCCGGGGGGGTCCAGCCCAAAAAAAATATATATATATATAATTATATTATATTATATATATATATATATATTATATATATTAATATATTAATATATATATATATATTATATATATATATATTATTATTTATATATATATATATATATATATAATATATATTATATATATATATATATTATATATATATATATATATACTATATATTATATATATATATATATATTTATATTATATATATAATATATATATATTATATTATATATATAGTATATATATATATTATATATATATATTATAATATATTAATAAGTTCTTCCTTCTAAACCGTTTTCTTTTTCTAACGTTTTCTGTAGTTCGATTCCAGGATTAACTTTAGCATTTAAAATCAATCTAAATTCACAGATGCCGTCTCCGCCATCCGATATGGGCATGAACTGCCGCCATTTTTAATGGGTTAAAAGCGTTATTTAATAGCGGTTATCTTACCTTTTTTTTTTTAATTTTGGTGCGCATGTTGTTAATCTGTTGAATAAAGTGCTAATGCACAGAAAGGCCTCCATTATTTTATAGAATTTCTCCCAATTTTTTTGTCTTAATGTTTTAAGTGTAACGTAGTTTTTATATTTTAGGGGTGATTCCTATGATTTTATATATATATATATATATAGTTATATATATATATATATATATATATATAATATATTATATTATATATATAAATATATATATATATATTATATTATATATATTATATTTTATTATAATATGTATAAATAATATATAATATATTCTATAAATTTACATATATAATTTATATTATATATATATTATATATATTATAATATATATATATATATATATATATATAATATATCAAGTGGGCGAAGCGTCCAGTCATCTATTGATGCGGAGATGACTGACCAAATGAGATAAAAAAATAATCAATCCTTTTTTAAATTTCATTATTATTTTCATATATATAATATATAAATTTATATACATAATATAATATTATATATTATTCTATTAATCTATATATAATATATATATATATATATATATATATATATATATATATATATATATATATATATATATATATATAT
>JABUQX010062862.1:22500-25134 GCA_015478945.1 Trachelipus rathkii | reverse complement strand
CGCCGCTTCCCTCAAACAGTATCCGTTTTCCTCATGTACCTACTCCAGCTCCTCTGCGGTCGTATGCTAGTATAACTTCTCGCCCCAGTACCCCCTTCGATGGGTCGCATAGTCATGCAACCTCCTCTTTGACCACCCGGGTTGCTGCCCAACCAGCGACGCTATCCTCTACAAGGGGCCCCCCCCCTCATCCTCTGGTTCACTTTCCTGGGCCCTTGTGGAATTCTGTCCGGGTGAACACCCATGGTCCATCTGGCCCAGAACATTGGGATATCAAATGATGGTCCTGTAAGGGCTTCTTTGGTGCATAATGTTCTGCAGCATCACCTTCCATCTCTCTGTCCACCGGATGGTTGGTCTTCCTTCTTAGCTTCTTTGGGACCACTAGTTTCCAAATTTCCCACATCATATCAGACAAGTTGTTTATTTCTATCAGCTCTTTCTTGTATATTCTCAGATCTCCTGTCCTTCGTTTCTTCTCACTTTCCACAATGGACTCCTCTAATCTTGTCTTGTGGAATTATATGTAGATCCTTGTTCACAAAATTGGGCATCTTTATAAATTATATTGCTGCAACTTCCCCAACAATTTTGGGTCTGTGTGAAACCCCAACAGTAGGAGGATATACCTTTCTCAGAAGGACAGGGTAAATCAGTTGAGGATGGGGGGGGGGGGTTTGGATTTCCAGCTTCATTTCTCTTTATCTTTCCAGGAGATACCATTGATTGATGCTCTGGAATCTGTCCTCAAGGCTCTGGCAGTGAGAGTTGCCTTTGCATCAGGCTGGGCATCTGCTGCTGTTACAATCCGGGAAGAAATTTGGCATTACTGAAGCTTCAGCACTATATTCTTCAATTGCCTCTCCCTGTTTTGATTATGGGTGATTATAACGCCCACCACAATCTTTGGGAACCTGTTTTCTCTCATGGGGGATGCAATAAATCTGGAGAATTTATATTCAATTTCTTGTCCTCTTCCAGTGATTTTTCCTTAAACCCCTCCTGATTAGTAACAAGAGTGGATTCCTTTAGTGTAGGACCTCCACTCTTGAGTATTATTATTGGGAGTGGTTTCTGGTGCTTGCATGTGAGTTATCAGGACCCCCCGTGGTAGTGACCAGTATCTAAATCCATATTACTCTTCTCGCCAAAGGTGCAAAACTCCTACAAGAACTCTGCCTCTCATCAGAAATTTTCTACCTCTCAGGATAAGTGGGAACAGTACAGCGGTCAAACCTATCTCCCAGTTGATGCGGTTGATACTTTGGAGGATTGGAGAGGGGTTGTGACACTTAGTATCTAGTGATGGGATGATTAAGAATTTTTGATGATGACAGTTATAATAAATTTTGATGATGACAATGATTAATTGAAAAGTATATTTTAAAAATATCTATTATTTTAATTAATTTAAAAATTTATAATAAAGAAAAATAAAATTGTCAACTTCATTCTTATTTAAATGTGTAAATTACATTAAGAACCATGTTAATACATAGAAAGTTTACCAGTTATTCATTAATATCTTGGTTTTGTTTCTAATTTCTATATAATAATAATAATAATAATAATAATAATAATAATAATAATAATGATATAATATAATAATAATGAAGTGGGTAGAATAAGAGTGAGAAGTAAGTGAACAAGGTAATAAGGATAAATATTTAAAAGCGCTCACAAGTAAATCAATTGAATATGAACAAGTTGAAGCAACAAATCTGGAAGCAATTGAAGGAAGGGGTTGTTAGGAGTGCAAAAGAAGTATGTAGATGGGCTAAAGTAGGAAGTAAGAATGTTAACAGTGAGTGGTGGAATGAAAAGGTGATGCCAGCGGTTAAAAGAAAAAAGAAGCATGGTTGAATGTACTAAAAGCTAATGATTAGATATCAAAAGAAAGATGCTTGGAATTATATAAGGATGAAAAAAGAGGTAAATGAACAGTTTGGAAGAAGGATGAATGGGGACTTACAAGGAATAGGAAGCTCTTCTGGAAGGAAGCGCGAAAGATTAAGAATGAGAATAAGGGGAATCTGCTTAGAATAATGAATAGGGATGGTGCTTTGCGTAACTGATGAAATGGGTGTGAGTGGAGTGTGGAGAGAAAACTTCAAAAATCTGCATAACATTGGCAGTAATGAAGAGGTGATTGTGAATGTGTGTGTGTTGATTGTGTAAGAAGGAACAGGTATTTTGAGGATAAGGTTATTAATAAGGGGAGGTAAGGTAGAGTGAGAAAAGTTTTAAAAATGGTAAATCTGGAGGTATAGATGAAATTACCGGTGAAATAATCAAGAAGGGAGGCGAGATGGTGATTGATTTGATTTGGAAGATATGTAACAAATCATTTATGGAGGGTATAGTCTGAGGGATTGGAGGAGAGCAGTAATAGTACCCTTATATAAGGTAAGGGAGATAAGGGGAACTAGGAATTAGAGGGGAATTAGTTTATTGAGTTGTGCGCATGAGATATGCTGGTTATGATGGTCGAAAGGAGTGCATGAGTGACTGCAAGACTGGATGGGTGAGAACAAAATGCATTTAGATATGGTAGAGGATGTGTGGATCAAATCTTTACATTGAAACAAATGATTGAGAAAATGGGAAGAAGAATAAATTGTATTTACGTTTTTT
>JABUQX010062862.1:0-15000 GCA_015478945.1 Trachelipus rathkii | reverse complement strand
GCTAGGGGTGCATTATTGAGTTGGGTCCCGTCTCGACCCCACTATGGTAAAACAATCTCATTTATTAATTAGATTGTGGCTACAACTGCGCGAAATATATTAGGCATTATACCTATCATTATAGTATTATCGTATAATAACTGATACTAGATATATATCAGTTATAATTATACTATATGCCTATTACTACTCACTCTATATATAGAAGAACGTATATTATTATCACGTTAATTATCTAATATAGTATAGTCAGGACAATCCCGCATCGCGCGGATATTTCAATACAAGTCATACAACAGTCTCGCACCTCGACTCATCCGCGGACTTATCGACACAAGCAAGCGGTGAGTCATTCGTGGACAGCATCTATACTAAAATAATTCATTTACCTATTAATATTAGTAATATTTTTATATTATCCTATATAACTAACTTACTATCATAATATATTAATACTATATATATATATATAATATATACTAATATATATACTACTATATATATATATATATTTATATATAGTATAGGCTATTATATAGTCGCGAGCAAAGCTGGAGTTTAACGAAAATCATAGTTGTTCTCTCCGCACTGCGGGCTGCGGCCCAGGGCCGTAAGCTCCGCGAGGAACGTTCGTTGCTCCGCAATCTAAGAGTTCATTCACGCTATTAAAAATTAAAATAGTGATTTGTTTACAAAAGTTATTATTCATAGTCATCGGCGACTCCAGTAGTAACTTTTTACTACTCACCGGCGGTCTCTCCTCTCTCTTCTCTGCTCTTCTCTCTCTCTAATAATATATAGTATATATATATATATATATATATATAAGTATATATATATTATATTATACTATATATAATATATATATCTATAATATAATATATATTATATATACTACTTGTGTCCAAACTGTTAAAATTAAATTACAGTTAGCAAGCAGATTTATTGACAAAAGCATGACATACATCAAAAGGTAATCTTTTTTTATATGAGACCAAAATGGCAACAATTTAACAATTTTATAGGCTTTAGACTTCTCACTCCATTACAATCTCGCCTATTCGATTTTGAGCACGACACGTCATCTTTTTACATGGATTGAAAAAATAGCATTATTTTAATAGCGATAGATCTTACGCACTCTCTGTACTTCAATTATACCATAATCTATTCTATAGTATTATTGTAAATTTTATCATCATTCTTGACCCCATTTTCACAAAAACAATAAAAGTTATATCGTATCATTTAGTATTTGTAAAGTAATGATCGTCATTCCCTATAACGTCGAACTCGTGCTAAGCACGACCAGCACGAGTATAGGAGTCACCTCTTTGAAATATATATACTACTTATATATATTATTTATAACTATTAGCTAACTATTATAATATCACCTTATTCTATGTATATATAGTATATATAATAAATATAATTATATATTACTATATATTATATTACTATAGTTATATATATATACGTATATATATATAAAGCAGTTTCTTTCGTGCCTTACGAAACGTAAGAATAAGTACTCGAGTTTGCGTTCGTTTTGTCAAACTTAACCGAAAAATTTTAAGAAATTGCCTTCCCAACGCGTAAGGGAATTCCTCTCAACTTCTAAGTAAGGTTGCTTATTTCCCGTCTGCATAGCCTCGGAAGTGTTTAATATATGCACCGTTCTGAAACGAAAAGATGATAAACAAAGATTACAATTGATGGCGGCGTTAGTTGTATAGCGCCCTCCGTCTTATGCCACTGAATATTGATTGAATTCTTCATTCATATATAATCCCCAGAGCCTTGAAATCTAAACTTTCTGTCCTAAATGGATAATACTTTTCATCACTAAGATAGTGAATCCAATTAGTCATAATAATATAAACCATTTGTCTATTTTTGTTATTATTTATCTGCTATATTCCAAGACCACTATTACTCAGTGTATACAATAGCTGATCTCCATTTGTTTAAAAAGCAAACTTAAGGGTACTAGACCTTCAGACAGACTGACACATCCTGCTGTAGTATGGTCGTTAATAAAACATAGGTATATAATTTCGTGGCTAATACGTGCCTCTCCGTGACCATTTTTTAATCGATGCAGATGGAAAGCACGAAATGATCAAAAACGCAACAGACGTCTAAAGGTTTTAATTTTTATCACGTATTGTACTTAAAAGTTCTAGTACTATCGTAAACGCTTCTCCCTGTGATATATGGTGTCTACTAATTACGATTAAAAGAGATCTCGATCTTATAACTAAGAGAAATTCAGGTCCAAGTTAAAGTATTAATGTGGCTTTCCGCTACATTTTGTTCATATTCGCACCATCCACGATGTGCCATTAAAAATTAGACCCATTTCTTATACCACCTCTTTTGTTTCTTCAGAATCATACAGTTGCGGCCTCTAGGTTGCCGCATACACAAGCTTTGTTATTTGTTCTGATTGGAACTTTTATCAAAAAGGGAAATCACTTCTATTTCCTTTTGGATGTTAAGTTTAGCTCCCTTTTGCCCGCACACCATTGCATAAAACATTGTGGTTTATGAACAAAAAGGATCAATAAATGAATAAATGATCCAATGACCTTCGGTAACACTTCCTCGCTTTATGCTCTGGCCTTCCCATCATTGGTACCCTATATCCAATGTTCTTCACCTTTCAAGATTAAAACAATTTTTAAACAAAAAACTCTTCTTTCCTACTAAATGGCAACTGTTTCTTATTTACTGTTGATTCACAAAACCAACTCAAACTGGACCTCAGTTTACTTTAAAGATTTAAAGAAAGCATTCTCCATACAACTTGAGCTCGATCTATCCGTTTACAAATAAATGCTGTCATCGACTTGTACACAGTATCTACTATAGAGGTCGAAAACTTTCCAATTAACTAAGCATGAGAGCGCTCTTCAAACACCAGTTCCTAGGTGTACATTTCCTTTCGAACTTAATACTCTCCATCTCTCCATACCAGAAGATATATTTTAGCTGTCGAGAGATCACCTATGACCTTCCACAATACTTCGTATATCTCTTCCAACAAAGATTCTCCATTTTTCAAAATAGCTCTTAGACAGGCTGTGAAAGAAACTTAATAAATTGAAACCTTCTATATTTTGATAACTAGAATTGCCACTAAAGAATTACCACTTTAAACCATCAATAGGATTTTCTTTTCACTACCCTGATTGCAGCCCTGAACTATTCTGCCTAACTTATCTGTGCAAGGACACGAAGCCATCGATTCCTCTATGACGTTGATTACCTTTTGTTTTTGCAAAGCAAATATGCGAATGTAGTATCGCTGTGTGTTGAGCCCGTTACATATTTCGGGATACTATGAAGATAAGTATTAAGAAATGGTTCTATCACTGCTCAAAGAACTTGATAGCAACCTATTGTTTGAATGAGTTTACTTCGTATTTGGAAGAATAGACTTTAAAGGGATTGGCTGATAATTATAATATCCACACTTCCAAAAAAGATGACTGTGTGGTAGGCCCTACCCACTACGTCATTTTGGGTCTTGCACAGTTTCGTATAAGAACGTGCCGAAAATTTCAGCCTGAATGACAGCGGGAAAATGCACTCTTATAGACACTTACTGACAATCATACTTCTACGCGTGTAGTAAGGCCATTTCTTGGCGAATTTTGCGCTCAAGTTTAACAAAAACGGAAGTCAAATATTTTCGAGCATTTCTTACGTCTGCGTAAGGCTACAAATGCAAAAACGAAATACCGCCTATCATTAAACATTACAACAGCTTAGGTCAGATAAGTACGGTAAATTATAATGACAAAAATTGGTTAATACGTATATATAATATATATATACTACTATATATATATATATACAGTATATGTATATATTATATATATACTTATATTATATACTTATTAAACACTAAAATACTCAAATACTTTAATCTATATACTACTATATCTACATATATAACTATATATTATTATATATTATATATAGTATATTTTATTATATATATATATATATTTATATATATACTATATATACTAGATTAAATATCTATCATATATATTTTTTTTTCGTTAGTATATAGTATATATATATTATTATATATAATATATTATATATAATATAGTATTTATAATATATACGTTCATATCGAAAAATATATTAAAAGCAAAATTTATTAAAAAAGAAGACAGAATTCGAGACTTTCACATTTCTAGAAAGCGTTAAAGCTCGTATTTTCTCTAAGTCTTCGACGGTATATGAACAGAAAAATCTTTTAAATGTTTCTCTTGTTCTGATAGTTCAAGGGGCTGAAAACCCCCCTTCTTATCAAATCTTGCTTTTGCGTGAATGTTATTGTTGATAAACGTTCATTCGAACCTTTCAACATACCAAAACAACCACTTGCACGCAATGCAGGGACATGGTACGTAAATATAGTAATATAGCGCTAATATATTATACTAGTATATATATCAATAATATAAGTATCATAATATAGTATATATATATATGTAAATAAGATATTATATATTCGTTCCTTTATATTTAAGATAAAAAATGTGTGGTATCGGTTGAGGGTATCGGCAAAATTTTACCGATACCGACTACTACTCCTCTCAAAAATATCCCAGATACCTCTAAAAAATCCGAGTCCGAGTCACCACCGATTACCGATGTTACCGATAAACATGAGTATCTTGTGCATCACTTATTCAGTATATATATTATAAATAATATCACTTAGATACTATACTATATATGTTTATATATATATACTATATATTATAATATATAATATTATAGTATGTAGATCTTAATCACTTACACGTATTATTTATTATGTACTTATATATATATATATCATTGATATATATATATTATATATAATATATTCATACCAGGATGAAAAGTTATTTTATCTCTATAATTAAATTATATTATACAGTAGATATACATATGCTAACTCGGTCAAATACTCAGTACAATCTAAGATACTCAGTATGAGATAACCGTATTAAACTATATATACAGATATCTCTTATATTCATAATTACAATATAATATATACTAATATAATTATTATATTATATATATATGATCTTATATATATAATAATTATAGTATAATACTACTATATATACTAGGTTATATATATATATTATATAATTGTATATTATAGATATATCCCGTATAATAGACCCTCACTAGTTGGCTCTTATATCAACGTCTGAATAATTTAGTACTTAATCCGCATATATCAATCTATATATATATATATATATACTTAATATATAGATATAGAACATATCTTTGCATGACTTCATATATAAATAAATATATATATATATAATATTATATATATTACATACTATACTTATCATATTATTAATTACGTCAATCTGAATATATTTATATTTATAGCGCATTATAATACTATCATATATCACTACTAATAATAGCTATAGCTTATAAAATATATAGTATATATATAGTATATAATATAGCTATAGCTATATATATATATATATGATTGAAAGAACCACACGACGTGCTGCAGCAATTATGACAGGCCCATTTCAAATATAGTATCATATATATATTATAATATATATATATATATATCATAATATATATATATACATAGCTTATATATACTATATATATAATATATATTATATATATATATACGATATATATTATATTATATATATATATATACTATATATCATATATATATATACCTATATAATATAATATAATATATATGATATATATATGTATGTATTATAACTTATATAATATTATATATATATATTATAATAATATATAATAATATACATATATATATATTATATATAAGTTATATATATATATGAATAGTAACCTACTATCATCCATACATATATATAATATGCTCCTTATATATTAATAATATAGGTATATTAAATAGCTTTTAGGAGTTAAGAGGGTCAGAACCCCGGATAATGTCAATATATTATTATTTATATATATATATGTTTGGAGTGTAGTTTTAAATGTACATATAAATAGGGATATATATATAATATATATCCTATATATTATATATATTTATAACCTCTAAGTATAAGAATGGTAAGAGATTACATGGCTAAAAGATAATTGTTTGAAAAAGTGTGTAAGTCATACCAAATTGCGAATATATATAATAAATTATTGCATACCTAAACCCTTGCTTTACCAGCTGATATACATTGTAAGCTCGAGTCATTGCAGCATTAAGTCTACGTGGTCAGACGAGGAGTCGGGACAGAAAAACAAATAAAATTGTACAAGAATATGTATGAAAAGTTTGGAAACAGAGGCATTTCTTTTTAGAGTGATTACTGGAAGATGAAAATTAGAGAATATGTTCTGTACACACACTAATGAAACTTTCAAATGCACGGCATTAGAAGAAAGTCTAGTGGGGTTAAGAGTAGGGCAGACGTGCAATGAGACAAAAGCCCAGACTCCACTTTCAAGAAGATTACTTGCTGTGGTAAGCAACCATTTCGCGAAATGTGACACAAATGTGACATTCACTTCAACCAAATAACTGAAATGGACTTTGTACAGATCAAGTAACTTGATAGAGTGCAAAAGAAATGAAGCGTTCCAAAGTCTTTCTGTTAATTAAAGTTAGACCCGAAAACTTTGGAAAGATAAGAGGTTAAAAGAAAACTACGATGATAAAAGATTTGAGTTGAGACGACTGTTGAGGAAGATAATTTTAGATTAGTTGTTAAAATTGAACAGAATAAATTATTATGAGAGGAAATAAGTCTTTTGCACCGGTACTCAAGGTCAATCATTATTTTCTCCGTCTCATATAAGCAATAGAGAAAAAATGGCAAACTCAGTTTGCTCGTGACGGGCATCCTCAAATATCTGGACTTGCTTGTTTCCAAACATGAAGCTTCATGTGGTAGACAAGAAGAGAGAACACATCATCTGGGACGTCCATGCAACCTTAAAGCAAGGTTTGTTGTCATAGCCGCTAAAATAACCGGATCGCATGGCACACTTACTCAGTGCCCTAGAAATAGCAGATGATCAATAATTCGATTTACCAGCTCGACCAAACAAGTTTCTCAGAGTACGAGTGTGTCTGTATTAACTCTGAAGGACTTATTTTGGCAACCGCACAGAAGGAGCATAGTTAGAACTGCACTACAATATATATATATAAATAATAAAAATTTTCCTTTATAAATATTATATCTAATATAGCTATATATATACTATATACTATATATATAATTTATTAATTATACGTACTTATATTTTATATATTTTATCTTATATATAGATATATAATACTATATAATAATATATTATTATAGTATATATATACTATATATATAATCCATATATATATATTATATATATATTATAATTTAATATACTATATTATATATATATATATATAATATTTACAAACTTATATATGATATATATATATATATATATATATAAATAATTCAAAAATTTTCCTTTATGCAAATATTAGAACTAATATAATAATATCTAATATTAAAATAATTTTATATTAAACTAAAATAAGGTATATTTATTTTAAGTATATATATATATATATATATATTATATATAATATATAAATATTAAAAATAAATATATTTTATTATATAAAATTGTGAACTGAAATTTCAATAGTAGTAATATTTAATATATTCTGTTAAATTATTTAATTTGTTATTTGCAATGTAAATTTAAATTTCTCCTTTGAGAACTTCCCCAACTCTGGTGAATAATTGCAGGTAACGCGCAAAATAACAGCATAATTTATATATATATATATATATATATACATATATATATTATTATATATATATATATATATATATATATATATACCCTCCACATACACTACATTATATATTATACTATATAATATAATACTATAATATGATTAAGGGGAATAAAGGGAACTATAGGGGAATTAGTATCACATTGACGTTGTAGGAAAGACTAATAATGATGCGATATTTTGTTAGTCAGACGCTCGCGTCGAATAGCTGGGGGGAATTCCTATTGCCACGAAGAGCAAAGGTACATTTAGAAGTTGGTAAAGATGTGAGATATAATAATATACACTTCTGATCAGCACATGATTGATAAAATGAAAGAGAGAAGGAAGAATAAATTTTTTTAAAGTTTTAAATTGCTAAGAATCACTATGCCTCACTATCTTCTATACGAAAAACCGTTTTCAAGAATAAATAGAACTATCATAGAAGATTCACAATTTAACCTCATAAAAGTAACATTCAGTATATCTAAGTTTGAAATGAAAGTTACTCGTTTACATTCTCACCTGTTGTACCATTTTCAGATGAATAAGTAAAGAAGCTAATTCAAATTCTTCTGAAAAGGCATTTTTTAAAGGTACACTTCGGAAGCCTTGTCTTAAACATGTAATCTACAAAGAGATATATTATCAGTAGTATTCACAAGCAGTTTTATGTATTAAACTTTATTCTTTGCATCATTATACCTTAACCGAGACAAACTTACTGGATAAGTACACTGGCCTATTTGATTTGGTTCACCAAACATGTCTTCATCATATACAACAAAACGAATGAAAGCGCACTCAGGGTTATGAACTGTGAATTCAAGAGGGACGCACCACACAGGACAAAGCCCATTTTCAGCTGAAAATAAACATTTGTAAGGAAAGTATGTAGGCATGGTTCAATAAATGCGCTTGTTGTGAATGGGATAAAGCTACACAAGATATTAAAATGTTATTTTATAAATTTATTTATCACCAGAGTGTCTTACTGTATAATTTTATATTCAAAATGTACATTCAAATAATACAGAAATATGGTGCTGTTTTTAATTCACCAGTCGTACATTAGCGGTTTTTGACATCTTTGCTTTTACGATACATTATTCTAGCAGGAAAATATCAGGTCAAACAATAATTATACTTTTTAAAATTAATAATAATCTAAAAAAAAAAAAAAAAAAAAAAAAAATGGACAAAAATTTGTTAACATTTGTTAAATTAATTTCTATTCGTAGAGTTTTTTTTTTACTGGCTCGTGTGGATTTTGCTATTATTTTTTTGAGAGTAAGATATTCAAAGGATTCAAAGTGACTTGTGGAGTATAGGGCGAGCTTTTTGGAACCATATAAACCATTGGGAGAGCACATTTAATATCATTACTATAGAAGATGTTGCAAAAGCCTTTTCTTAAGGTTATAAAAATCTGCCTCATTCATAGATTTCTATATTGCACAAAAACTATATACGTAGAAGATGTAGTAATAACCTTTTTCATAACTCTATAAAAAACTGACATTCATATATTTCTACGTTAGAACATAACTATTTTGCATTACCAAAATTAAGTAATATAAAATGAATAGTTGTTAAACTTACAAATAACTTTGGTCGAGTATTTTGGTGCGTTGTCATAATCACAACCCAAAATTTCGACTTCAACTAAAGGTGAAATATTGCCTCTGCTCAGCTTGATCAAATGCCGCGCTCCTAAAATCTGTGCAAAGAAATAAAAGGTAAGTGTTATGCCAGCACTGTAGTTATAACATCTGACCATCTATTCAGTTAAAACTGTTTTCAGTACAGATTTTCCTTAATTCTTGGGATATATATATATTATATTAGTTATATATATATCATATTATATATATATATATAATATATAATTATATATTGAATATAATATATATATATTATATTAGATATATATATAATATATATATATATATATATATATATAGTATATATATGTATATATTATTATAGGGATGGGCCGGATATCCGGCAACTAATCCGGTATCCGGCCTAGTTTTTGACTATCCGTATCCGGGTCCGGATATCATTGTTATCCGACCGGATAGCCGGATAATTACTTCCCTAGTTGGTTCTTCCTCGTTTAGGGGAAATATCCAACTAATTGTGAAAATTATTATATATAATAGTATATATATATATATATTTTATTATTATATATTATATATATATATAAATAATATATATATATAATATATAATATATAATTATATAGTATATAAGTAAATGATATAATATATATATATATATATATTATTATTATATATATATATATAGTATAGCTATATCAATATATCATCCATTTAGATATTTCGATGTTGGGTAGTCCAATGTTATATATTTATTCATTCATTTAGTTGACTGTACATACAATTTATCTGAAATTGTTTGTAAAAACGTTTCATAAATCATGTAATACAATTGTAAGATTTTAAATATTATAATAATAAATTATTAATTATTAAAATATATGAAAAATATGATATTTATAATTTGGAATTAAAGATACCAAGACACATGTTTAATGCAATTTTTACCACTAACAATTTATTTCTCACGTTTAAGGTATTGTAATTACTAACATAGTAATTACCACTTGCTTTATTTTAACGTGTTTAAGCATTGAATTATTTACCACTATATATTGACACATTCTCAGAAATTTATAATAATAAAAAAAAAAAAACACTGGAATTTATTCTCAAAATGTTACCCGCCTTCAGTAATAAAATATAGAAATCAGAGCAAATGTCAGGGCATAAAACTTGATTAAAATGCAATTGTTGGAAAATAATTATACCATCTTAAAAAAAAGTGGTGCTACGAATAAATGGTCAATATAGATTATAACTTTATAAGACAATCGAGAACTAAATAATTATCGATATTGAGAATCAGTCGATTAATAGTAACACTCAATATCATTTATAATATTGATAAATTTTAACATCAGAAATAAAAAAAAAACTGTTTAAAAACATGATCCTTTGGAAAAAAAAAACAAAAAAAAAACGAATTTTTCGGTGTTTTGCTGTCAGAAAAAGTACAAAGGATGGCCAACGTTAAATATTTGTGACTATAATTTTGCATACCACTGAAACTCCACAAATTTTTTGGTAGTCCTCCAATTGCGGAATGATATAGGATTCCGCTAACGTGCAATTCCACAGACATTTCAATTTATCGCAATAGCAAATTCCTCATTTTATTTTGGTATTGCGGAATTGCGGATTAAAAATTGCCGGTACATCATACTTTAATATATAATATATTAATAGGTAGATATATATATATTAATAGTATATTATATATTATATTAATTATATATATTATATATATTATAATAGTATATTGATTTATATATAGTATACGGTCGCCTTAACAGATTAGCTGTCCCTGTATCAAAAACTAACTGATAGCTACGTAAAACTGAATACATTTTTGAAATTCTAGTAAAATTGTAATAAAGAAAATGAATAAGAAATAAAATAAGTGCTGATAAAAAAATAAATAATAAAAAATAGGTGTTATGTACGATAAGTCTCTCGTTCCCTACTATCCAAATTTCGGCCGTTCCCCGCAATATTTCCTTCAATGTTAATGCGAACATACGCCCACACACACACTCTATGATTGATAGAATGTTCTAATAAGAAATTAATTTTTTTTGGTGATCTGGCCTGACCTGCCCTGTCCTGACGTAACCTATTTGCAATTTTAATTTTTTAAATTTAATTTAATTTAAATATTTTTTAATTTTAATTTTGCCATTTTTTTTTAAAGTTGTTGATGCGTTTGTAAGTATAAAAGAAACGATTTATTTTTATGGGTATAATGTTTAAAAATAGTTTTGGTAAACGTACCTTTTAAATATGTTCTCTTTTTGGGAGTTTATTAAATTAATATTATTTGTTTATTTTGTTGTTTCTTGCATTACAATGTACGCCGAAATTCAAAATGTATTCAGTTTTATGTAGATATAGTGGTTTTTGTTAGATCAGGGAGCACCAAGTCTGGAGACTGCCATTATATATATAGTATATATATAATTAGTATATATTATATATATTATATATATATATAGTATTATATTTATATATTAATATTATACGTATATATTATATATATATAGTAATATATATATATTATATATATACTATATATCTTTCGTTTTTTCGCCCCGTTTTTCCCCCGGGGGGGGGGTGGGGGGGTGTGAGCGTGGGGCCACTTTAGGTATAACTTCGTCTCCACACTTTCCCCTAATATACTTTTTAAAAATTTTTTTCTCTGAAAATCAAGGCCTATAGTAGGGTATAAGCACACAAAAAAATAATATGTAATTCTAATAATAATAGTAGTTTTATTAAAAGTTTAAATAAAGCTCTTTTAGACTCACCTTGGGGTGAATCGGACCACCATTGTGGGTGAATTGGGCATCTTTTTAAATTTCATTTTATTTATTAAATTCAATTTAATATTTAATTTTTCTTAATATTAGTAATTGTTTATTATATTTAAAAGTTTGCAAAAGAAATTAAAAATTTGAATAAAAAGATAGAATAAAATAAGAAGATACGAACATGTGGTGCCCAATTTCACCCGTCATTTTCTCGTGGGACGTTTTTGACGACTGTTTTTGACTACTTTCGAAGCCGATATAAATTTCATTTTTTATTTTAATTTTTACTTAATATAAGATCACTATTACCTTAAATTTAAATTAGCTATACGTAATAAATGTCATAAATTAGAAATTTTTTTGCTTTCACTTCTGCATAACAATGGTGGCCCAATTCACCCATCATACATTTATTTTATACTGGGGGTGGGTTGTGAATCGGGCCAAACGTTTAGGCCCAGCGATTTAACCACTAGATGCATCTGTTTTGGTAAATCAAAAATTTATTGTGCCAGTTACAAGCATAACAAACTCAACTGTAATACACCCTGAGACAAATATTTAAATGAAAAATATCGCACATAAAATACCAGTGTTATATACAAAGTAAATAAAAAAAAAACACATTTTTCAAAAGTGCAATTCTATTTAAGGACACTTTATACCCTAAATATATTAAATATTTTTTTAAAATATAAAAACTCTCTAGATTAAGATAATCTAAATAAAACTTGTAGTACTCTTGCAAGCCTATTTAATCAGCAAAAAAATTTTTTATTGTTTTTTTTTTATTTTACAGTCACGCCCCGCCGACGCTATATAACAGACTCACCCGATATCCGGTATCCGGTTTTAACTTCAGCCGGGAATCCGTATCCGCTTAATTTTACACTATCCCGGTCCATCCTTGAATTATATATATATATAATTATAATATTATAATATATTAATATGTATATATTATATATTATATATATATATATATAACTATAGATATATATATATGATATATATATATAGTATTATATATCTATATATAGATATATAGTATCTAAGTATATATAGTATAATAGTAAGTAATAATATATATATATATCTTTAACATGAATTTTTTGTTTAAAAGATTATATGAAAACGGGAAATTAAGAGTATCTGTTTCTTCCTTTTCAATTATTAGTTTATCTTCAAGTCCGAAAGACTTTCAAGAATAATTTATCTCAACTATTTCTTCTTCTAAGTAGTTTATTTTTCCCACGTAAGCTCAAAATCGTTTATCACACTTTCAAAGTTTATATTTTATGCAAATTTGTTATTTCTCCTATCTATCTTATTTTATTTTATATACTCAGATAATCAAAATCTGAAGTTCAAATCCCCTCCACCTCTCCCGCATCCCTCCTCGACCCCAAAAGTAATTTCCTTTAGATTTCCCCAAAATCATTATTTCTTAAGAAATCAAACCTTTTTAAGTTGTTTATAAAAAAAAAAATCGGTAAACCTCGTAGTGAATTTTCTGGTAAGTCTGAATATTTGGTTATTATACACATATATGTTTTCTTTATAATAGAAAACTTTCTTTATCACAAAATATTTTAGATAACAGTTCAGTAGTTCGATAGTTCAAATCGTTTTGACATAGAAATACTATTTTCGTTGGAATATTTGTGATTTTTCTTCAAAATATTCCCATTTTATTTATTTTTTTTAGAATTCTTTCAAAAGATTTATATTTTTTATTTTAATTTTAAAAGGTTACAAAGTGAGATTTGATTTATAAGTTTTTATAATTTAATATTAGAGACTTTATAGTTTTTTTTTCTTTTCGATTAAGATTTTTTTTCTTCTTGTGTTTTCCCCAGCATTCTTTTTCTTTTAACTTCATACCTTCTCTTTTGAGAGTAGAATAAAAAATTTTTTGTAACAACAAAATTCTTTCTTCCGATTTTTTTATTTTTTATGTATGGTATTTTCTTTACTTGTGATGCGTCTTACCTTAGTTCCCATCTTTCTTAAATAAATTCGTATCTATATCTTTTAAGACGTCCTAATCTATTTTTGGTGAAGTATTTCTTCCTGCTTTTCCTTTTAAGGCTTTTATACGGCGATATTCTAAAATAACGCCAAGACAAAAAAAATAATTTTAAATTTTCATCATTGATCTTCAATGTTGTTCTAAATTATACAAGATCGATATTAATACTATAATTAAAAATAATAATAATAATTAAGATAATAATACGATGATGAAATCATATAATTTAAAAAATCAAACTTATTGAGACCGAAATTATTGTTCTAGATGAGTTTTTGATGTGATCAATCGTATAGTTTATTAGTGTTTCTAGTTCATAAATTTTTTTTAATAATTGGTTGCAAGCAACACTTTTAAACACCCTTTGTGACCCAAAGAATACTTCACTTATTCTCCCATTCTTTGTCATATTAAACAAGCTCCTCACCCACGTTAATTTAATGATTAGAATATATCAACTTTGGCAGTAGCGACATTACTCTCAACTTATCCACATTATGTCTGACTGGCATCCGGACGCCTAGATGTCCTCCTAAATCATCAACAAGTTATGTTATGAAAAGTTATATGAAAATTATTTACACAAGGTTAACTTTAGCATGTTTCATAATCCACCACAATTTTTTAAAATGAAACACTATTCACTGCCTGTCTTCTGCACCTAAAGATGTACCGGTAACACAAAAAAAAATATAG
>JABUQX010062861.1:0-26210 GCA_015478945.1 Trachelipus rathkii | reverse complement strand
TATTATTTAGTGTATTACAGTAAGTGATAATATTTTTTCACTTAATATACTCGTACTAAGTGTATACCCTTCTCATTCATATCTTATGGTATCATGAAGTGGCTCATTATCTCTAATTTATTCAGGTCAGAAATTTCAAACTGATAACCTACCCCTCTTGGTCTGTGAACTTTTATAGATTAGCTCACATAGCGTTGAATATAGTAAATATATAAAAGCATGGTGTATAATATATAAAGGTATGATATAGTTAGAGTAGTATATATCTGTTAGGATTAATCAACGTCTGAGTTTTTTGTGTTCACAGGTCAAATGTTAGTTGTATTAAGAAGGGTTATATAGAGAGGTGGTATGCTCATACTAATAAATCTATATAAATTGGAAAGCAAAGAAAATACTGGAGAGAATTATTGAAAGAGATGCTTAATTAAACATATATTAAGTGATTAATATATATATACGCTTACTTTTTCCGTAATTCATACTAATAACCTATGAAATGCCGACATACTATCTCTAGGTGATTGGGTAATAATGAGGATGAGAGAGGAGGAGCGGAAGGATGAAGGAGTTAGGAGGGCAATTGCTTGAAGTGTCGCCTATTCAAGCAATCTTGAGACAGTTTAATTCATTATTATTATATATAAATTATATTATTAAATAGTAAAATGCGATTGTGTGTGTTAAGTCTATTGTATGAGTAATAGTGATGTAATGTAGTAGGGAGAGTTGATTTGTGGAAGTGACCGTTAAACATGTTCAGCAATCATTCCATGAAAGGCTGAGAGTAAGCTAAAGACACTCTTTGAGAGGATGAAGCGTGAAAAGGACGAACAAGAGGGAACACAGAGATGTAAATATAATATATTAAGTTAATATTATTATAATTATAATATATTATATATATATTATATCTTATTATATATATATATATATATATGGCATCAATGAGAACTAGTATGTATTGATTCAAGTCATAATATCTACTAATATATGTATCTTTAACACTACTTAATCTTAATCAGTAAAAATACGGAATATTAATTTGGTGGAAATGCTCAGGGTTTCAATGCTTGGCTAAATCCAGAAAATGTACAAAAAAAAAAAAAAAAAAAACAAAAAAAAATAAAAAAAAAAAAAAAAAATACATTTCTTACTCTCTCAAATACATATCTCAAAAACTAGCGAAAAGGAATACATTTTTGGAATCCTCGTAAAATTCTAGTTAGGAAATGGCGGTCTATTCATATGTAAATAAAAAATTAAATTACAAAAATTTTGCTCTATTTACTGGCACATCCTAGGGGGCTTCAATGCGACGGGGACGCATTAGGGGGGGATGTTTATCCATACCCCGTAGGGGAGTGCCGGAGGAACCCTTCTACTACAAATAATTCACCCAAATCTATTACCCTACAATGAGTCTCGTCGGGTTCCGGAGACCCTCTCTCCGGTATGGGGAGGTATCATAATTAATCCTCTAAAACCTCATTCCCTAGATAGTTCATATCCTCCGGAAGGTTACCTGAGAGGACCCCAACTTCCTGCTAATCGGGTAGTCTTGGTATATCTTCCCCTTGGGTATTGACTTTGTAGTTTAATGATATAATAAAAGACATATTTATAGCACAAGTCTCTGGTTTGATTTGAGTGACAACGCGCATCGCTATCATTATAAAAGACGTTCTTATTAACATTATGGCCATTGCTAGATTTCAATTACTGTGGACCCTATACAATTAGGTTTATAATCATATTCACACTTTTTTGTGTTTTTAAATTTATTTTTACATTTTCTATCATTAGGCATTTTCCTATCTCTAATTAATTTTGCGTAGACTCGAGTTATTCTACACTATAAAAATTGTATCCTTCCATCTCTTCGCTGTCCTGCCACTATCTGTAGTTTTTGAAGATTTTATTTTTTTCCTTTCTCATTTTTTTCTTTGGTTTCTTTATTTTTTTTTTTTCTATCTATTTTTTGATTTTCAACCATTCTGGTTGCGTATTTCAGAAAATTTGGGAGGTACTATATCCTTTTCAATTTAACAAATAAATTACTACTCCAATAAATGTATTACTTACTCGTCTTTAACTGTATGCAATTTATATCTACGTTTCTTTTACATGTATATTATCGATACGGCTATTCAAGCACGACCTCTGACCAATACTATCTTTATGATTCATTTACTTAGGTTCACTTCACCTACTCCTCACCCTACCTAGGTCTTGATATAAGGTTATATTACTTCTATTACGCTGGTTTGGGCCGACGGCTAGGGGATGAGGGGCTGGAGGCGAAGTCGAATATGATAAGGGAGAGCGGACGCGCGAGAGCGGGAGGAGACGGCGAGAGTACGACGGCGAGAGAGAGCGCGGTGGAGTGAACAGCAGAGCGTGGTGAGTGAGTATATTATGATTCCTGTCTTGATGCAATATTGTAATATATTTTGCAATCTTCCATATGCATGAGTTCTTGCTTTAGGATATAGCATTCGTAACGCATTTAGTTTATGTGTATATAGTACTACCTATAACTATATCATTATGTATTACTACTCAGTTAAGCTTTAGGTATTATCCTTGTATCCTATATAAGGTTAGTATTTAATTATAGGTACATACTCATAGACATTATTCTATTAAGACTTTCGGGCGCTTCTTTCCATGCCCGCACCTATATCTCTGTTTAATTTGTGTTGAGGTATAAAGTAACTTCCACCCTTATCTGTTTTAGTAGATGGTTTTAATAATTTACTTCGAGTGTATAATGTTATATCCTAGAATTGTGAAGTAACGAGTAGGAGCGGCCTTGGAAGCGCCGGGCACCGAAAGAGTATCCTTTGTCGTGGCAATCTCTCTCACAAGATCTCTTTTTTCGGACCGAGACAGTTGGGAGCGAGGAAGAAGATTTCTTCAAGAGAGTCTATTTGCTTGCCCCTCCGCCTAAATGGTGAGAAGAGAGAACACACTTTGTGTGTTTCAGCCCCTTGAGACAGCCGCATTCATGCGCCGTACACGCCACTTTGCTCGCTCTGCCCGCTTTCACTCGTCAAATATCCGAGATCATTGCCCAGACTCTAAACCGCTCAAGTAATCTCCTTTATTTCCTCCTTCCTAGTCATTCCACAATCAATGAGTTCCATGCTTTTCGCGCTTATGCCTCAGCCTTTACTCCTAAAAGCCGATGACACAGATACAAAACAAACACCGAACCTAGAATCAACATATGTCCAATATGCAACAAGATAGTGAAGGAGTAAAATTCATAATAAACCTGCAAATTAGTAATTTGCCAAACAATTAGGATTCTCAACATCTACATTCTCCATTTTCACCCACGCTAATCTCTTTCATCCCCTTCAAAATACAATTTTAGGTATCTGGCCAGTTCTTCATATCACTCCACCCACCAAATAACCCCCACAATCACGCTCCACAATTACATATCAATACATAATTTCCACTCATAATATTAAGACATATTTACTCCCATTTAATATCAAAGTTTAACCTCACGGACCTTACATCATCACAAAACCAAAGCAATACGAGTCTATATCTATATACCCACACATTCTACATATACACTAATAAGAGAATGATACAAGATAAGCCTACTACCCAATACTATTTATCAGAACCTCAAAATTCTTCATGTTAGCTATGAATGCTCCAATCGTCACTTTCTACACTCCAATAAACTGTCCCCTACCCCAAACGTCACACTACCTTATAACTAATCAACCTTATCTTAATCCTTCATCATTTTTCCTCTTAGGTAAAATTTTTATAAATTGGTTTAATAGTTATAGAACCTTAAGAATACGACGATAGTGAAAAATTTAATAAATTATTTTGAATATACTGATTATCATATTTGGAATCAACAACTCTACAACTCGTTACTCTTCACTATCCTTATCCTTCTATTTATGCTTAGGTCAATGATAAGGACCTTTTTTGAAGCTCCTTATAAGAAAGTCTTAAACATCCGTCAATATAAAAATGTTTTTAGCTCCATTTTAATTACTGTCAAGCAAAAGCATTTCTCTAATTCTTTTTGTGTACATTTCGTAAACAACTCTTGCATAATTAATTGATCAATCTCTTTTTATAAATGAGTTTTTGAATGCTTTTCCTATTGGTATTTTAAATTCATAGACATTAAAAATAATATATCACATATTGAGGGGAAACAAAAAACTCTCTCTCTCTCTCTTCTCTTATCTCTTCTCTTTGATTATCTATATCTTCTCTCTATCTATCTCCTTCTCTCTTCTCTCTATTCTTCATTTCTTCTTCTCTCATTCTCTCTATTCATCTCTCTCTCCTCTTCTTTTCTCTCTATCGTCTCTTACTAAGAAACGCAGTCTTAACTCTTCTCTCTCTCTCTCTCTCTATCTCTATCCTTCTCTCTCTATTCTATCTCCTCTTCTCTCTCTCTACGTTGATTAAGCCGAGTTACTTGCTTGTTGCATTCATCTATCTACTTTTGTGAGACATATAAAGAAAATCTTTAAAAAATTTTAAGTACTTTAAAAATAAAGATCTTAAAATAATAAATTAAAAATTTATTTGTTGCTTTTGAAAATATTGAGAGTAAGGGTTTTTTTTGGATTTTTCCCTTTAATATTTTTACAATAGGTGTTTAATCATAATTAAGTCTTTCAAGAAATAAACACAAAGTAATATATTAATATTAATATATATATTACTTATCTATCTTATATATATATATCTTCTATCTTATCTCTCTCTCTCTTCTATCTTCTATTCTTATTTATTACTATTACTCTCATCTATACTAAAAAACATACTCTATTATATCATATATATCTTTATTATATTTTATATATTCTATATACTATTATTTTTAATTTAAATTTATCTCTCTATTATTATTACATATACTTATATTATTATATATATCTTCTTTTATATATCTATTATCTTTTTATTATATATATTCTATCTATCTTATATACTACTATACTTTATATATATATTATCTTTCACTAGAAATATCATTTTCTACTTTCAAAAAGCTTCTCCTCTATATTCTCTTGCCGTCTCATTATTTAAAACTATAACTCTTACTATATATATACTACCTCTTTATCTCTCCTCGCAAGGTGTGGCTCCAACCTCCTTTCTGTACATCGCGTTTATACATTGCCCGCTCTTCAAATTCTTTTATCTACTCAGTCACGTGTTTCAGATGCGGCGCACAATATACTATATTATATATATATATTACTATCTATTCATCATATATATAATATTATATCTTATATTTTTAACCTATTAGAATATATCTTTTAACTATTATTCACGCTCATCATACTTATTTTTATATCATTATCTCTATCATTCATCCAACTGTAGTTTGAGTAGGGTGGCTGGGCTTGTATTCTGCACTTTATATTCCACCTTATATACTACTATTATTTCTTTAAGCTTATTCCTCTCTAGATATATTTTTTGTAAAGATCATGTTGTCGACACATCATATTTCTTAAAAAAAACTCTTCCCTTAATAATCCCAAAAACTAACGTTTTATAGACCGAGTGCTTCAGATAAAGGCTTTATAGGTTTAAGTTTAAGCCTCTCTTATTTAATGAAAACTTGGTTTTAGTGCTATTGCCTAAGCTTATCTGGCATAATATCCATCAGAATGCTTTCACTAAAGTAATTCTTTTCTTAAAAATAATTTTAATCTCTTAATCTTTTCTGAAACTTAGATTTTTTATTGAACTTAGAAATATCTTTTGAAGAAAATATTTACCCTGATTCAAATCTAGATATTTACCATATATATATTATATATATTAATATTACTATCTTATTATATATATTAGTCTAATAATTTCTATTATATATTATCTTATTAATATATATTATCTATATATATTATATAGTATATCTATATTAATATTTATATTTATCTATTATATATATATATTCTTTCTTACATACTGTCAGTAATATCAATATATTATATATATTATCCTATTATATAGTATAATATATATCTATATAATCTATCTTGAGTGCGGATCATGACATCCGCATTAATTCTCTCTCCGTACTGACGTCTCTCGCATTCTCTGAGTCGGGAAACAATCCGCACCTATACATTGACTTACATTCCTCTTCGAGTCCGACATTTCGCCGCATTTTGCGCTCGGGAGGTTACTGTATCTTTTTTTTTCCGCATACATCCGTCATTCCGCATTGGTCCTTTTTCTCGCTTCGCTCGCGTTTCATATGTGCATAAATATACCCTCTGGTTGGCGGTTCTGTTTGGGCCGCCGAAGTACTTGGTTTTTCCTTGACATTTTTTTCTATTTTTGTGTGAAAAACTGGACGTGATGTTATCTAGAATAACGAATTTCCTACGGAGCCTTGGATTGCAAATTGCATAAATAATTAAATATTTATTTGTCCCGTCATCCCTTTATTCGAGTGAGGTACTTTAATATGGGAATCCACCATCTGGTAATTTCTCTTTTAATCTTGACTCTTCTGCGATATCCTTATATCAGGGGCCACGCTATTAGCACTTCTTTTTGAGGGTTATACTTTACGTTGGCCAGTATCACTCCAGCCCGGCATAATTTCCCCTCTTACTTTACCTCATTATTTTGTGACAGTTATACGGCTCCCAGTACAGCAGCTTTAACTATAATATTATTATAGGTATCATAACCTATAGCCTTTAGTTATCGTTGATACCGTTTTATTCTTACTGTATTATTTTCTTTCTTTATGTGTTACTAGTGAGCTTATTCTCTCTACTTATTTCCCTTGCTCTTATTATTCTTAATTAGTAACACTTGCTTTGGTTACTATTCCAACGTACACCTTTTTTCGTTAACTATATTACGTACTTATTTCACCTATAGCTTTACGTCCTTCAGTAATTTATTATAGATCCAATTTTTCGTTTTTTTTTTTCATCTCTATTATTATTACGACTTTTCTACGTTATCCCCTAATGTGACCTCTACGCATTGCATTGTTTGCCTACTCAATTCAATGCTAGGATGCGTTGCCGATCGTACGTGAGAGGCCAGAGGCCATACACTGAATGCACTGAGAGATCTGAAGAGGAGGGGAAACGCGAGGAGCGTGGCTGAGAAGTCCGTGCACAGGCAACTGATGGATGATCATTTGGAAGGTGACGCACAACGAAGAACCGCATCTTTTGAGGTGGGCAAGCTCACCGTATCACGCAAGTGTACGTCTGGATATGAGAGGCAGTATGTAATGTCACCTCATATGGACTACCCGTTAGACAGTTTCTCCTCCCGCTTTGCTTGACTCCATCCTTTTCGTCCGTCGTGGGCCCTAAGCCTCCGGCACCTCTGGCAGCCACGATAGAGTCTTCTGCCAGTCAGTTGGACGCGATTTCAGTTCGTTTGGCGGGACACCTTGAAGGCATGATTTTTCTCGTGGGCTCCATCGTCGTACGCTTTTTGTGGTTTTATTCTTGGGCGTCTCTTGGTATTTCTGAGTTGTTTCGTCTGCGATCCACTAAGCAGCCCAGTTCATCCTTGGCAGGTTTCTTTTTTGCATGTGCTGTCTCTGCCTTTTGGGTCGCGTAGACGATATCGCCTCAGTTCCTTGTGGGTCCACCAGATGTGTGCTATTTGTGGTTCAATTCTGCTCTTCTACCTTTGTTTTATCTCTTTTGCTGTTTCGGAGACTTGATTTACAAATGCTACCTGGTACAGGATCCATTCATTGGGTTTCATTTATTTTTGTTTCAGATTTTTTTAGCCCCTTTACTTTAATAACAACAAAAACTTTCAATAGAGATCATACATTAAATCACTATTTAAAGGTCTTTTAAATGTTAAACTATAAAATCAATCTTTCAAAACTCTAAGGCAAAAAGCATAGTTTACGGGTTACAAATTCCAAAAGATTTTTTAAAATGTTTAATTATTTCAATATCTGGAAGGTCTTTTAGAGCAAAACATAATTTTATTATACAATAGAAAATATCGTACTTCCGTTACGTTCTTAATTGATTAACGATTATGGAAATTTACTTTTTTGTTAATTGATTATTGGTTAATTGAGGCTAACTTCCTAATTAATTAACCATATCGCCTAGTTAGTCGTTGCACCGCGGGTCTATGATACGAACCATTTGAGATTTAAGCATACCGGTGAGCTCAAGTATTGGCGGCAGAAGTTGTAGCAGCAGCAGCAGCAGCAGCACTGGCGAAAATAAAAGCTATAATTTCTCTATCATTAATGAAAGATAAACACAAAGAAACTAAAACTCCTCTATCATTGTTGAATGAAGAATAATATCAAAATGAATACTTCTATCATGGTTGAAACAAGAAATGTGTGACTGAAGTTCATCCATCACTGTTTAAAAACTAAAAACATAAAGAGGCTGAAATTCCTCTCTCTCTCTCTCTCTCATCGTTGAAAGAACATTTAGAGATTAAAATTCCTCTCTCATTGTTGAAACAAGGACACAGGGAAACTGAAATTTATCCATCATTATTGAAAGAAGAACATAGAGAGACTGAAATTCGCACATACATACGCACACACACAATATATATTATATATATATATATTATATATATATATATAATATATTATATATATTTATATATATAAATACATTATTTATATATTATTAAAAAATATATATACTATTATATATATTATATTATATATATTATTATATATATAGTAGAGATTTGAGATTTCAGTACCATTGTGGACCAAATAACATAAGATGAAATTTCACAACCATTGTTGCAATCAGTGGTGCAGAGCCGGAGCCGGAGCCGGAGCCGGAGCCGGAGCCGGAGCCGGAGCCGGAGTCAGAATCCTGCAGCCAAAAAATTTGAGTTGGAGCCGGAGCCAGATGAAAACAAAATTTTCCTATAAAATGAGCGAGTTCAGGGCTGGATCTGATATACCGGAGCATCTTAATTTTAATATGATTCAATCGGAACAGGACAATTTAAAAAAAGATGGAAACTAAGCCGAAATTGGAGCAGGAAAAAGAATTAGTGGCTCAGCAGACTTGGAGGAGACGGCAGTTTTTTAACATGATCTAAATCCAACTCCGGCTCCGGCTCCGGCTATAACTTCAGCTCCATTTGAGCATATGAAATAATTAATTGATTATAAAGTACAATGAAAACAATGTTTGTTACTAGCTCCTACTTTCACTTACACTTACAAATATGATAAATAATTTAGGGTAAAATCTTTTAATGCTAAAAATTTTAATCCAGCCACAGATCCCCAGTAATCGTTGCAAGAACCATACAGATATAACGAAATACCATTATTATCATTATCGAAAAAAAAATGAAAGTAATTAAAATTCCATTATTATTATTATTATTATTATTATTATTATTATTATTATTATTATTATTATTATTATTATTATTATTATTATTATTATTATTATTATTATTATTATTATTATTATTATTTTTGGAAAAAATATATGTAGATACTGGAATTCCTTGCCACTGTTATTGCAAAACCACACATAGCTTGAAATTGCATTGTCACTGTTAAATACATTTGATATGTAAACTATGATAACCAAAGTTTGAGGGGTCAAAAACATCTCAAACTTGATATTTAAATTGAAAGATATTTTAAAAGTTTTTATTACTAAACATATATGGAGAGAAGGGGCTATATGAGCTTGGGAGTATCAAGATATAATAAAGGAGAATTCACTCAGTTACAAAATTGAATGAATGGTTTTTCATGTTTTAAAAAAATCATTTTAACATTTAAAGTACTATGGCATGAGTAGGAAATGCTGAGGAAAATCTGGCAAGAATATTGCCACTAGGATCTTTCTTTTATAGCAGAAGAGCAATTTCTCTTACTACATTCACGAGACAATGGTATTACACGATGAAATAAATTATACTTTGTCTTTATATTTTTCTCATCGAAAATATGTTTGGCTATCAATGCGCTTATTTCGCAGTAGGCAGTATTTACTCCCATAATGGTGTTCAGTTCCCTTTCCTGCTGCTTTGAGAGGGTAAAGTGCTCCATTTCAAACTTCAAAAGAAAAAAGAATATTTAATATTTCATTCAATAAAATTTAGGACAAATTTATTTCTACCAGATTATTTTTAAGTTAAATTTATTTCTTTCTAGCTGGTTGTTTTCAAAGCAGTTTCTTACTAGCCGATTATCTAAGAGGCAAATTTATTTTTATCGGATTATTCTTAGGGCAGATTTATTTATAGTACATTATATTTAAGGTAAATCTATATCTAAGGGATTGTTTTCAAGGTAAATTTATTTAAGTGGATCATTATCAAGGCAAATATTTTCTAACATTATTTTCAAGATAAATTTATCTATCAGATTATTTTCAAGGCAAGTTTATTTTTAATATGTTTAAGGCAAATTTATTTCTAATGGATTGCTCTCAAGGCAAATTTATATCTGTCAAATTACTTTCAAAGCAAATTTCTTTCTAGAGGATTGCTTTCAAGACAAATTTATTAAAAAACGTTTTCAATGTAAATTTATTTATGGTGGATTTTTTCAAGGCAAATTTACTTTCAGCAGATTACATTTAAATTAAGGAAAATTTTTTTCTAGCTAATTTTTTTCAAGTAAAATTTATTTCTAGCAGATTATTTTCAAAGCAAATTTATTTCTAGCAAATTATATTTAAATTAAGGCAAATTTATTTTCAGCGGATTTTTTTCAAGTCAAATTTATTTCAAGCAGTCTATTTTCAAGGAAAATGTATTTTTAACATATTAAGGCAAATTTATTCTAGCATATTGTTTTCAAGGTAAATTCATTTCTGGTAAATTATTTTCAAGGCAAATTTATTTCTAGTGGATTGTCTTCAAGTCAAATTTATTATTGACAGAATAAACTCAATTCCAATTTATTTCTAGTGGATTATGTTCAAGGCAAATTTATTTCTAAGATATTATTTTAAAGACAAATTTATTTTTAACAGATTATTTTTAAAATAAATTTATTCCTAGTAGAATATTTTTAAATTAAGTTAGATTTATTTCTAATGAATTACTTCCAATACAAATTTACTTCTAAAAGATTATTTTTAAAGGAAATGTACTTTTAACAGATTAATTTTAAGATATATTTCTATTTCAAGCACATTGTTTTCAAGTCAAGTTTATTACAAGATGATTATTTTCATAAAGGAACATTCTCCTTTTTCTTCTATATCTAAATAATTCTTTTTATATGTGGATCGTTAAGGATACTCTTACCAGACCTCAGATATTTCGACGGCTGCCAAGAGGAGGATTGAGACCTCCTAACCATTTCAGCTGATCAAACAATAAATTCAGAGTTTAGGAAGACATTCTATAACTTAGATGGCCTCAGCCCTACTTATTTTGACAAGCCTTACAGAATTCCAAAATTTTCACTTATGTTTTTTGGTATGTATCGTTACATGTTAGTGACTAGGAATATGGTCCTCGCGGTGATACTATCATTGGTCCTGTACATAATCATTTTTTAAAAATTCTAAAATAGTTTTTAATTCAATGATAACAGCGACCAATTATATAGATAGATGGTGTATCTTACTCTATAAAAATTTCAGTAGTTAACTCAAAGTCAGACACCATTGCAAATTCCACCAGGTTTGTACCTCAAATAATATATGTAATATTTATTTTTTTACTTAATTATTTAAAAATTCTAATTTGTATTTTTTTGAGTTTCCTCTTTTCATCTAGACTGATTCTTCGGATCTCTTAATTCAGTCAAACCTAAAATATGTCGGAGCCCGCGCAAACGAAGCCATTGGAGCTGGATCGCGGTTGCGCCAGTGCGCAGCCCGCGAGCCGGAGACGCGTGAGCCGGACGCCGTCTGAGTTCGAGGGAGTTCTGGGATATAGTTTTCCTGTCTAGAAATAATTTTTGTTAGATTAGAATTATAATTAATCTATATTCCCGTACAATAAGGACTGGTCTGTATACTGAAAACTTTAAGATATTCAAATAGTACAGAATCCTTAAGATCGAAGGTCTCTTCGGGATTCTATTTCCGGATCCGAAGTCAGCAGCTGAAGTGGTCGAAGTCGGAGCCGGAAATAGCCGAGAGCCTCTCTCGGAGCCGGCATTCCGGTGGTTCGGTGCCGGAGTCACGTGGGGAGTATGGATTTTTTTCGAAGAATTTACCTTTTGGGTTTGTAGTATCTGCTGTGAACAATTATACTAATAATAGTGCTAGAACCTTATTCGGTATAAAGTCGAGCTGCTAATCCCTTTTCGAAGATATATAGGTGGAGCGTGGTTTTCTCAGTCAAAGCCGGAGCTCGGGAGCCGTGAGTCCTGGATCCATGAATGTTGTATTTTGTATTATTTTATTTTATATAATTTTTTTTTTGAGTTTAATATCTTTCTAGTTTGTGTGAAGATAAATAATATAAATGTCAAGTTTAGACGTAATATTTCTGACTAATATTCAAATATTATTTACTCATGTATATCCAAATAAACGAAGGGAAGTCGTGGGAGCCTCTCTCTGGAGCCGGTTGCAGGAGCCGGAAAGGGCCGGATGCAGGAGGCCTCTGGTATTCTGGGGACGGAAGTTGTATGGAGTGTTTTTTTCGAGAACTTACAGAGATTATTTTTTTTAGGTGAAAAAATTTAATGCCAAGGATCCTGAAAACTATAATACAATCGAAATAATGGGGAGGATTATGCGCTTAGTGGATACGGATATCCGGATTCGCGCGGGAATTGGCAGATCTGGTATATCGCGGAGGTCCAAAGTGGTATCGAAATATTCTATTCTCCATATATTGATTTTTTTCTCTCTGTAATATATTATATAAATTTTAATTGACCAGAAGGAGTATCTCTAACTGTAACATTTTTCAAAATAGTCGCCTTTAGAAATCTTCTTTTTAGTTGTGATTTCCGGATCCGGAATTGCTAAAGGTAGCCTCCGTTGATCTCGAGAAGCTCTTATTTTCTGTTGGTATAATTTTTTTTAAAGAAAAATTTTATTTTTTAGATGAAATAATTTTGTTAGCCATGTATTTAAGTATATATCTCTGGGCTGAACAAGTTTCAAAGAGTGCATTTCCTTAGTTGGATCCGAAGCATGCCGTAAGTCGGGCATGGCCAAGAGTAAACTTTCCACCCGTTTGCCTCTTCTTATGCATATATAATGAGTAGAATAATAATTTTTTTTCAGATGTAACCCAAGAGAATATTTTTTTAGAATGAAAAAATCTGCCAGAAGTCAGTGCTAACAATTTTCAATAGTGCAGAAACCTTAGTCATGATCCGAGAAGCCCGAAAGGTTGAAGTCGGAAGCTGAGCAGCCGGAGCCGGGCCGGAAGGCCGGAGCCGGAGCCGGAGCCTCGGAGCCGCAAAGCCGGAGCCTGGATATGAATTTTTTAAAAAATATTTTTTTTAGTGTGAAAAAATTTAATGCCAGAAGAGACGTTGAACAATTTCAAATAGTGCAGAAACCTAAATCAGATCCGGATCCGGATTCTGGAGTACGGATTCCTGGAGTATAAATTTTTTCAAGGAATAATTTTCTTTTAATGAAAATTTATTTGCCAGAAGATTGCCGTGACTTGAACAATTTTAAATGAAGAATGCGAGGAATCCTTAACTCGGAATTTCCGGATTTGGAGTCGGAAAAGCAAGGAGCGGATTCCCAATATCGGAGATGGAGTCGGAGCCAGGAATAATGTTAATTTTCTCGAAAAAATATAATCTTATTTCAGTTGATAGAAAAAAATTTTATATGCAATAGTCCAAAGAACAGTGATACTAATCATATTATAAAAATAGATATCTCAGCACACCTAATAAGTACGGAATATCCAGCGATCCAGAAGGGGCCGGATCCTCATGCTTTGGTATAGATATTGTATATTTATAAGAAATATAATTTTTTAGAAGTGTGAACATCTTATTAATGTCTATGAAGTACAGAACTAGAACAAATTTGTTCAATAATAGTTCTAAATATATAATCTCCTCATTAGTCAGGAGTCTCTGGGATAGACTCTCGAGATTAGGTGAACACATAGATCTAGAGAGAACTGAGAAGTAGGAGTCCGTAAAGATAGTGTCTTGTGTGTTCTATAGTTCAAGTAGACCTCTCGGCGAGCCTAGGTACGTTTGATATGTTTTTTAATCTAAGATTTCATTAAAAATGATTTTTTGTCAAGAGTGTGTGTACAATTTAATAAGTGAAATTGTTCCAGAAGATAGTATCTAGGGAGCTTTCTGATAGCATAAATTTATATATTTCTTTCTAAATAGTCCCGCAGAAACATTTCTCTTAGTTTCGGGTCCGGACTCTATATTTCCCGGATTTCCAGATTTGGAGCCTTTATTTTATCTCTTTAAGGTATATAAATTTTTTCTATAGTAAGATAATTCTTATTAGTATTACATGACATAATTTATTCCAGAATGATTGCTGAAAACAATTATCAAGATAGCTTGCAGAATCCTTAATACGGTATCCGGTAATTCTCTGGAAGTCTCGAGAGGGCCTCGGTGGAGTTAGATAAGGTAGTGGAGCCGGTGAGTTATGTTATTTTTTTCTCTGAAATAAAATATTTTTTTATGTTGCAAAAATTTATTGAATAGAAGAAGTGCTGAACAATTTCAAATGTGCAGAAAACCTTAGTCCAGATCCGAAGCTCGAAGCTGAACTCGGTAGCTTCTAGTTAATGTCGGAGCCGGTATATAATGACACTCGGAGCTCGGAGCCGGATACCTGTCGGTTATATTAATATTCTCTTATCAAAAAATATTACTTTAGGTAGAAATTATGTGATTTAATTGCCGGTGAAAAGTACGTGTAATATATTGTGAACAATTTTCAATTATGAATATCATGAAACTTCTTAATGTACGGTTATTACTCGGAGCTTCCTCGGATTCCGGAGCCGTATACCTCGGAGCCGGGTTATTCAATGGGTATGAATTAATATATTTTTTAAGAAATATTTTTATTTTAGGATAGTAATTAAAAATTTTAATTGATAAGAAAGATGTTGCTGGAACCAATTTTCAAATATAGTTACTATAAAAACTTCTAATTGATGGATTACCAGATCCTTATTTAGCCAATGTAATCTCAGTAAAGTCGGTTTAATTCCGGATGTTCTCGGATCCTCGGTCATAATTTTAGTCTCGAGATCCTAGGTAATTATAAGCCGTGAATCATTGTACTTATAAATATTTTCACCATGAAATATTTTTTTAGTTGAAAAATTTGATTATATTATTGTTTTAATTTTTAATTACCAGAAGACTTGCTTGACTAATTTATTCAACTAGTTCAAAACCTTTAAGTTAATCTGGATACCTCGGCATCCGCGTAAAGAGTCTGGAACGGTTTGTACTGGAGTTAAAGTTGCCTGTGGTATTTCCTTAGTTTTATAAATATTATTTTATCTCAATAGATTGCATTTTAAATATTTGTGTTTGTATGAAAAATTAAATAAATTGCCGGATAGTGAACGGGTTGTCAACTTTGATAGCGCTCTCGAGATTGTGTTGTATAAAATAGTGCATGTTAAAGATCTCACTGTTGATTGTATACGTATTCAGTTATTGTTCGGTAAGGGATTGCTCGTGGGTTTGATCTTTTAAATTATGATGTATCCTGTGCTGTAATTCTAGTGTAATTAGCAGATAAGTAGTTATTATATATATTTGATTTAGTGTCTCCTGAGTAACTATATTTTTATTCAAGTGTTGAAAAGTTTTATTTCCAAAGAATGAACGGTGTTATTTATTTAAAACTATAATTTTTAAAATATGATAATTTAATTTTTTTTCTTAGTCTGTATCCAGCTGTCTCCGGATCTGGAGCCGCAGCCGGAGTATGAAAAGGGGAACCGGATTCTGGGCATAATTTTTTCAAAAAATATTTTTTTTGTTATACGTTATGAATAAATTTATTTTGCCAGAAATTTACTACACATTTCTAACAAACTCATGTGCAGAAAAATATACTATAGTCTCGAGTTGATGAAGCCAGGTTGAACGGAGAAAAATAATTTATATTTTTTCTTTTGTTTTTTTTGAAAGAAGAATTAAATATCAAATTTGCTTTAGATAATTTGTTATTTTTTTGAAAAGAAATTACTATTAACAATATATATATATATTAGTATATATATAAATATATATATATATATAATATATATATATATTATATATATATATATATAATATATATTATATTAATATATAATATATATATATATATATATAATATATATATATATATATATAATATAATATAATATATGGGATTGGGGTTATGAAAGAATCAGAGGTAGGGTGAGGGGTGCAAGGGATGGTGTTAGAGTAATGGAGATGAAAGAGAGTGAAGGGTCCCCCTACCGTATTATATGCGGATGATTTAGCTTAGTGTGGCGAATCTGAAATTGCTTTGAGAGGGATTAGTAGAGAAGAGATTGGGCAGGTGTGTGTAAAAGAAGGGGTTTTGAAAGTAAACGTAGAATAAAGTAAGGTTATGGTTTTTGATTGTGAGGAATAGTTCTTCTTGTGTAAAAGTTATAGTTAGAATGTGGAGCAGCTTGGGAAAATGGTCTGAGTTTCAAATATTTAGGAATATATGGTGGATGAAAAGGGAAGGATGATGCACCAATGAAGGGCGAAAGGCAAAAGCAAACGGCAGCAAGAACTATTGTGAATTCAAATTCTTAGTGGATGATAATGGAAAAGAGCCTCTTGATTGTTGTAAGTAGTATTTCAAATCGACTTTTGCTATTACCTGTGCATAATGAATATAGTAGTGGAGACTAATTTGGTCTGGAATAAGAGGTACAGATATAAAGTATAGATATAGAACTTCTGCTGTGGCTACACGGCATTTTTGATGTATTTTGGTCCGGGTTACACAGGAGCAACCCAACCCAAAGTCAAGCCTTTCGCCGGACATGCGGACCTAAGTGCTATGTTTGCGAAAATTTGGCCAATAATAAGACGATTAAAAATTTCACTCGCGCCACGACTCGAACCATCGACAGCAGCGTCGCCGTTAGACAATGTACAGAGGCTCTACCACTAGTCTGAAGGCGCCACTCCAGAAAAAAGAAGGTATTATCTCGGAAACAGTTTTTCAAGTTCTTCCGTGCTTCGATTTCACTGCTTTGAAAATCAGTACTTATTTTAAATCCATAGAAGGGTGCTTTTAACCCCCTACTGGGGCTACCCAGCATTCTGCTAGTTTGCTCCCATGTACAGGAGCAACCAACCAAAGGTAAGTCCACGCCGACATTGGAACATCATTCTTGTTAGCGATTAAATTTCCAATAAAAGACGAAGAAACAATTTCACTCGCACAGGACTCGAACTGTCAAACAACAGCGCCCACCGTTAGGACAATGTACAGAAAGTTCCTTAACCTTTTAGTCCAATCCCACACCACAAAAAAAATAAGGTATCTCTTTACAGTTTTCAAGTTTTCGCGCTTTCGATATCACTGCTATTGAACTCGATACTCTATTTGAAATCCATAGAATGGTGGTTGGAACCCCTGCTGGGGCTACAACGCATTCTTCTAGGGGTGCTGCTGGGTTACAGAGCAACTGACCACAAGGCAAGGATACGCCAACCATGGGCACAACCTGCTTGCTTGCAACAAATTTGCAATAATATAAGTACGAAGAAAAATTTCACTTCGCCAGGACCCTACTAACGACTAAACGACTTGTCATAAACCTGACGAGTGTAAGTGCATAGGTTGCTTTAATCTAAACCCACATACCATTAGCGATCTGCCCTCCCCCACAAACGAAAAAACGATACGAATTCATCGGAAGTTTGGTGCGAAAAATTAGGCTGTGTTCTAGCATATTCTCAGTTGGCGTCATTTGTGGAAGTCTACATTTTGATGTATTGGTGTTGTAAAAATACACATAATAAAATAATAAAATGAGGATTGTTGAATATATCATAAGCCCTGACGAGGCAATCATCAAATCCGCGCAAATAAACATGCTAGTCTTTGGTACTCCCGGTGAGATGTCCACAAGTGTGAAGTACAAACAATCGGAAAATGGCTAAGACCACAAGCACATAAAATTATGGCCACATATATCTATGGCTGTTCGTGAACTAAGTAATTTTTGCATATAAATAAGGACGTAATATATTAAGAGAAAGATCTTGCTACACTGTTGCACGTTGGGGTTACTCAAGATTCCACTCCGTATCAAACCAATGCGTAGCGTCTTCCCTACTCTGTATTATGATTTGCATATTTACTATATTTGAGTTGTTTATAACAGCACATATGCAGTTCTGAATGGCGCGTCACCCAGAAAATTAAAAGGTTAATTTCGTTACAGTTTTTAAGTTTTCCTCTGCTTCGCATTTCACTTCTTGAAACTCGATTTGAGTTGGACTTGATTGAGAGATTACTCATACCAGGAGGGACTTGTTCAGCTTGGACCCCTTCTGGGGCTACACGGCGATTCTTCAGGGGTTTTAAGGTCTATTATCCGGGGAGGGGCTTCCCGGAAACCGGTAGACCCTTCCATGTACCAAGGTCCGACTTCGAGAGGGTTCAAATGGTGATATCCGGGGCGCATACCATGCACACACTATAGCTATCTTACGGACAAATTTGTCAATGAATGCAAAAATGATAGACTGTCACCACAATAAGAGATTTTTCGCTCGTGCCGTTCGGAGCTTCTGAGAACGTATCGACACCACCAGCGTCTCGCCTGTGTTGTCTACGCGACAATTATTACAGTGTAAGAAGTGGACCTTCTACCACTAATAGTTATATTAATCGATTCCGCACTTACCTAATTAGAAAAGGATTAACGCATCTCGTAAGTTTCAATCTCCTGATGCTATTCTATATTTATCACTTGTGACTTTGGAAAACTCAGATCACTTTACATTGACAAAAATTTCATAGGGTGATTGGAATATCTGCTGGGGCTACACGGCATTCTTCTTGGGAGTGCTCAACTAGTGAGTTCATGAACTCATTATCAACCAAAGTCTCATAAAGGTGTTTAATTTATTAAAATAACCAGCATCCATTAAACGGTGTGCATTAAAATAGATCTTAATGCAATTAATTAAGACTTAATAAATAAAAAAATATCACTATACCTATCGTCACCCCATGATCTCCAATAACAAATCAGACAAAAATGCGTGTCGCCGTTAACAAATTATAATTGTATGAAAGGTGGCTTTCTAATCCCAATCTTTTATTGTTTTCTCCGATCCTACTCTTCTCTCAGAAATATAAAGGAAGGCTTATCTCTCTGGAAAGATCAAATTTATCTCTTTGCTTCTCTGTATGAATAATCGTTATTGTCTTAATTAATCCTCTCTATTTAATATTTTATAATCCATCATTTGTAATGGAATTGTTTGTCGGAACCCAGCACTTAAATATTGTCTGGCCGATGCTACACGTTGCATAAATTCAAGGGTGTGTCATATGTGTTTACAGCTGTTTAACCACATGTAGATACCCTCCTGATTAATTGTAGAATTCCCGTGATAGCCCCCAGCATGGTGTTCCAAACACGGTTTTTTGTGTTAGTATTAAAATTATGAAGGTTATGCTCGATTTATTTTTTCTATTAAGCAAGTGAATTATTTCGAAATGTTCAAGAAATTTTGGAAAACTTCTCAGATTGAATGCCTTCTTTACTGGGGAGGTGGATCGGTGACTCATTAGTGGTAGAGCCACCTTACATTTTTCTACTCTCGGCGACGTCTGATTGTCGATGGTCCGAGTCCTGGCGCGATAATGATAAAATCTTATTTTTAACGTAACTTTAAATTATTGCAACTTGGTCAGAATTAAAGCATATTTGTGCGCATTGATCTCAGAGTCGTTCTTTAAACTTTTGCGTCGTTGCCTCTGTTAATCTGTTACTAGAGCAATATTAAATATAATCTCTCCGTTACGCTTAAAGAATCAAAAAGCGAACACGCCTCGAAGCGAGGCCTGCAGGCCACAACTGCAATATCTGTATGCGAGGCGCGCATGCATGAACTTATGTTTCTAAAGTAATTGGAAGGAGGCTCGAAAAGAAAACGTCAAAGTTCCACTCAAGCCCCCGCACGGAACCCTCGATGAGCCGAACCTGATCGGAGCTCCATATCCCGACGGCGTTCTCGCCGTTGGAGCCAAGCAATGTTAGCCAGTTCTATGCCGTGAATCGTTACGGCACTAACATTTGGTTCATTTCAAGAAATTCCTCGTCTCTCTCTCTCTCCTGACATTAAATGGGAAAAGAAGGCATCTCTCGTGCGAGAGCCAGAATTTCTGAGAAAATCTCCTGACTTACTGAATCCATCTATTCAAATGACTATCTTTTATATACCGTCTCCCCTGCCTTACATATGAATCCTAAACCATCCATCTCAGACGGTGTGTTGAACCCCTGGGGGCATACTAACTCGAGAAACATTGTCTATTTTTCAGTGTGATTTCTCCAGCCATGGAGTGGTATTCTCTAAGACAGAAATCCGCCTCTATAGACTCCAAGGAGATAACTCTCTATATTAACATAAGTTCTTCGAACACCCACCATTTCGTCGTGCTTGCTCCTCGTGAAAGTTTTGTCTTTTTAGCTCATTATTATGAATGATAATACCATATTAGAAATTTCACTCGCGCCAGGACACGAACCATCGACAAGAGCGTTGCCGTTATGACAATATGTACAGGCAGGCTTTACTTACTAAGTCCGATCCGCCTCTCACAAAAAAGAAGACATTCTCGGAACAGTTTTCAAGTCACCCTGCTTTCGACATCATGCTTTGAAACTCTACTTATTTAAATCAATAGAGTTGCTTGGAACCTATACGTGAATAGAAATATCATTAGCATAATATTATGTATGCTCTCATAATCATACTAAATATTTATCATTAAATAAATTAAGTAGATGTTTTGATATCTATTACTACTACTAAGTTTTTAATTAAAAAGCAATTGTTAATTTATAGTTAAAATAATTTTTTCACTGATAAATATATCTGGTCACTAATAGACCTTGTTTTGGTAAGGACTAAATAACTGAAAAACTGTTTGAACTTTTAGTCTAAGGTACTTATCTTATCCAAAAGTAATCTTACAGGGCTTCCTTTGGATGTTTCTCCCGGTTAATTATTTCCCTCCCTATCCTTTATTCCTCACCCTTTCAAATTTATTAATAAATGAACTTAAAGAACAATTAAAGGATACTAAGGTCCTGAATTATATATTAGTATTAATATTATATATATATTAATATATTATTTAATTATTAATATAATAATATATTAATATTATATATTATATAATATTTTTATATATTAATATAATATATATATAATAATAATTATATATATAATAATATTATTATATTATATAATTTTTATATATAAATATATTAAAATATATATATATATAATTATATATACTATATATATTATATATATTTTATATAATAAATATATATATTATATATTAATTATAATATATATATTAATGTATATATATATATTAATATTATTAAATTATATTAATATATATATATTAATCATATATATATATTTATATTATATAATAATATATTATTTATATTATATATATATTATTTATAATTATATTATTATTATATTTAAATTATTATATATATATATATATATATATATATATTATTATTAAATAATATATATATATATAATTTATTTAATAATATATATATATTAAATATTATATATATATATTAATTATAATATATATATTATATTATATATATAAATAATTAATTTATATTATATTATTATAAATTATTATAATATTATATATTATATATATATATTATATGAATATATATATATTATGAGTGAAATAATGATTTTTTTTTAATTTTTTGCCGGTCTAAAAAATGAAAAATTTTTTCCAAAATGTTTATTTTGTCGTGATTTTTTATCTTTAAGCTCATTTTATTTGTGATTATAAGAGATTATGAGATATAAAAAAAATTTATACATTAAAAAAAAAACTGAAACTTATAGATTTTCTCTCAAATTTTTAATATATATGGTACCTAAGTCTTCATAATATAAACGTATAATAAATCAAAACTATAACGTTTATATTATAATTAAATGGTTTTGGTAGAAGTAGTAGGTGGTGATCTCTAAGTCATGGTTGACTTAATTTCTCTGTTTACTCAAAAATTTTATGAAAGTACTTTTTCCAGATGATTTGTAAAATTTTTTTTATAATAAAAAATTCAAATAATTTCTCATAAATTGAAATAGAAAACCTACACCAATTCATAATAATTTATTAATCTTAAACCATCAACTATACTTGACAGTATTTTAGTGCCTCTCAAAAAAAATTTGATAAATATCTTGAATAATATTTATAAAGATTTTTAATTTAAGTGGGCTAATGTTATTGGTTTGTTAAAATTTTAATAAATAATTAAAAATTATGCCTTCATATCTTCATCCCTTAAAACTGATCTCAAAAAAATTAGTAAACAAGTTTTTTTTTTTGTTTAATTTTTCAGTTTAAACCATTGAAGAATATGATAGTTGTTTCATCCCAAAAAAACATTCTTACTTTTTAATTATAAGGTTTGAAATAGTTGATTGGCTTTTTGCTATGCAATGTCTCCCACTATAAACTCGTAAAAAGATACTGATAATTTGCCGGAAAGAATTTCACACTGCTACCACACTCCACACACAATTCATTGATTCTAATTAGTTAGGTATAAAGCACAATAATTCCATCTACTCTATTTATTCTAATTACAGATTCTCAATTTATTATTACTCATTCTTAACCTTTCGCGTACTTCCTTCCAGTAATAAGAGCTTCCATAATTCCCTTGTATAAGATCCCACTACATTTCCCTTTTCCAAACTGTTTCATATGTTACTTTCACTTTTTTCCTCCCTCACCATAAACAAGTATGACATATCTTTATATATATTCCTTTTTATTTCTCTATCTTTTAAATATATTTACCAATAACTTACCTATTCATTTGAAGACCTCATACATTGGGCTTTGTAATTTTAATAACTCCTGGTATTCTTTTTTACTGTTTTAAACAGCTGACATGCGTCTCTTGCATTCCACCACTCATCTTTGTTTAATCATTTTAATATAATATATATATAATGGTATACAATATCATATATAAATTATATATATATTATACATAAATTATTATACTTGATATATATAGATTATATTTTTTATTAATTTTATATTAATTAAATAATTATATTATTAATTAAATAATATTATAATAATAAATAATAATATAATATTTTATGTATAAATTATTATATTTAAATTAATATATTTTTTTATTATATATATAAATATAATTATTTTATAATATATATATAATAATATTATATAATCTATATAGGTTAACCAGTTGCTACAGCTGTTATGTGAAGCCAAAAATAAAAAAATACAAGTTAAGGTTTAGACAGAATTGTATCGCATCGACTTCAATTTCAAATTTAAAGCTTATTAACTTCAGTAACTATGTTAAGCTCAATTAAATTAAAATCTTAAGGTATAATGCTAACCTTTCATTATACAAAACGGAACGAATTGAATACTAGTTTTCGTACACTATTAATATTTCTACGGTGAATTTAAAAGATATTCTATAATATAATTGATAAAATTATAGGTTAATACTAAACTTTAATAAGCGATAAAGTCTTAAATGAACCATTACTATAAAAATCAATCTCACTAATCAATATCAGTTTAATAAGATGAGACATTCTTCTTCTATAATAATATTTTTCAATTTATTAAATATTTCATCATTTAGTTGCCGTCTTACTCATTCAAATTGCTCTTGAGCTTTAAAGATTTATTTCAAGATTATTTATATATTATTATATTCTTATATATATAATTTATATCTTATATATATAATATAATATATATAATATATATATATATTATATATATATATATATTTAATTATATATAATATATTTATATATATTTATTATATATAATATTAATATATATTATTATACTATATAAATATATACTATAGAAATATAAATTTTAAATTTTTAATTAAAATTATTATTATTAATAATATATATTTATATATATATTATATATATATATATATATATATTATTATCATTACTAATTGTAATTACTTATCATCATATCCCACATGGCTATTAACAATAGGTTGGCGATAATTTCTTTCTTTCATTGGTAAGTATATTTAGCTAGTTAACAAATGATGAGGTAGGCACATATAGATTACTCATTTAAAAGAAATTAACTAATGACTTTTTCCATTAGGTAGAGAAGGAGATAATGTAACTAATTACTAGAATTCCTTATACTTTCCAAAATATCATAAATTCTCCTCAATTAAGTATGTTTGAAGGCATGTATAGAATGAATATATAAATAAGTAATGAGCGGGTTAGAGAATTTAAGAACTATTTGAAAGTCCTAAAATATTACAAAGTGAAACTAGAAATTAAAATAAAAGTAGTGGGTTGTTTTAGTTGTCATTTCGTCGGTCTAATAATGCTAAACGCACGAACATTCAAATTTGTTGTTTTTCACTTCTGTACACTATCAACAGCTTTGAATTTCAAAGTTTTCAATACTGAAAGCACCAATGTGTTCGTAGAGTTATATTGACGCCCCGCCATAACTGGCTCGTCTTTGGATTCGCTCGTTGTTTCAATGGTAGGGCGAACATGTAAACTTCCCCCCCCCCCCCTTTAAAAAAAAAAAAAAATTTGCACATTCGTTGCTTTGGCATTGGATCGACGATAGGCTTCAGTTTACTACTGTAATTATTGAAATTTGTATAATTTAAAAAAAAAAAAAAATTAATAATTCTGGTCTTTTTTTTTTTTAAGGTCAAGTTGGGAAAAGTTCCTGAGAAAGCAACCACAGAAAGTTCTACTGTAACAACCACAATTACCACTACTACGACGGGGGAAAAGGCAACTGCATTTGGAGGTAATTACATTAATTATTATTATTATTATTATTGTAAACGTAGGTGGAGTTGTGTTTGAGAAAAAAAAAACATTGAAAATGGGAAGCATAAATTGGTGCTAATAAAACTAGTGGGGTGAACCTAAGCTTTTGATCAATCTTCACTGGTACCTTCATATCATCATCATCTACCCCCTTTCCCCAAATTGCATGTGAGGTACGCAACATACACCGGAAACAGAAAAGTAGTAGAACTTGATGCAAGGCGAATGGAAAGCATCCCCTACCATCCCCTCCATACCCTTAAGTGAGAACTCGTAGCAGGCAAAAAAAAATCCATCCAAGGGCTTCCCGGAACTGCCACGGACTCTCCTTGTGGTTTCTCATCAATGTAGGGTTCATCCCTTAAGCCAGCCGGCCCACAACCATACCCCCCCCCTCCCCTCACAAAACCTTGCCATTCACCCTTATGCACCCTTCTCGCCTCTTCCAAACTCTCATTCATTTCCATTTTTTCTTTATACTGCACTTTTTTTTTGGTTCCCAGAATCTCTCATCAATTCACCACTTAACAAACCGACTTTCATCCATCCTTTCCATCAACTTACTCTTATCTAAATTTACTTTTAAATCCTTTCTTTTACACACACTGCCAAACTTCTCTACCAATCCTATCAAACTTTCTTCAGATTCTCGGATTCAATAACGTCGTTACTTCTATCCCAGCAACAGTCAATTTTTCTCTCTATGTTGATTACCTTGGGCTATATATTGGTGCCAGGCTGCTGTCATTTCTTGAATGGCAACTTCAAAGCTACTGAGAATATTTCACAATGGGGTAACTCCCATGGCTTCCATTTCTCACCCACTTTTTAGGAAAAAGGGAAATCAAAGAACCTGCCACCTTACTCCTGCGAACCTAACCTTAAATGGTTCGCCCATTTCTGTAACTTCACAAGTCAAATTTCTAGGACTCATTCTAGATTAACACCTCACCGCACATTGAACTCTACAAAACGACCTGTCATCGCGTGCTTGACCTATTACGTCATCTCACCTCAAAATCTTGGGAGTGCTGAACGCAAGTCCCTTTTACGTCTCTACACCGCAGTAGTCTGATCGAAGCTGGACTATGGCTGCATAGTTTATGGGCAGGCCCCCAGA
>JABUQX010062860.1:0-11918 GCA_015478945.1 Trachelipus rathkii | reverse complement strand
TCTCCATATGCTGCACCCCCTTCAGGAATGTCAGCAGATACATCATTCCTCGAGTGTATTCACCATTCTTGCGATCCATACTGCCAAAGCGTCTTACTGAAGCACAGAACCTTTTCTAAGTATGCACTTGAAAAAGCTTTTAGCTTGAGATCCTCAGTACATTAATGAGAATGGCTCCATTTCTCGTACAAGGCACTACCCGTTATCATAGTTCTATTCTGTCTCGCCTAACGTCTCTATTGCAGACTATTCCTCTTATTTCTACTCCTTTTGAAGAAATAAAGAAACTAGCACATCTAACGGTAACATTTTACTGTTCATGAACAAGACGGAAGATACAGCTGTCATCATGGGAAATCTCCACACCCCCCCCCTGAAAGATTTTTCCGTTTACAACGTAATTTATAGAATTTCCCACTTCGTCGGGAACTCCTGACAAACCAAATCCTCGTTTCTGCTAACCTTTAATACCCCTAATCCACCTACAAAGGTGAAAATAGGGTTTACAAGCCACAGTGTTCGAACGTTTGTCCCTCGACCCAGACGTTGCTTAAAATGTCAACGGTTTGGTTACCCGAAAATACTGTAGGGACCGGATGAAATATGCCAAGTCGCAGAGAATTATTTCACACTCTTTGTGAATGCCCATAACTTTAAAAACTGTGAGGACCCCACAGTGCTTATTCTTTTAAGCCCATCTACTGTATTGAACAGGAGTTCTGGAATATGCACCATACACAAAAATGGAGCGGGAGAGATGCATAACGCCAGCTTGATGTATAAAATAGCCTCAGACCAAAGCGACCTACGCACAATCAACTGCTGCCCCACTCACCAGCACTTGCTAATCACCCACACCAAACTCATCCGAGAAACTCTCCCCAAAAATCCAGTGAAACTCAGGCAGCTGACTGTATCCTATCTGCCCTGTATTGTCCACCGCCATCGACTTTCTCAAATTGAAGCAAAGCAGCCCTGACTCAATCTCTTGTCCAAAAAACCATTATCAACCCTATGCCCGCCATGTACTAACCTTCAACATAACAGCAATGAAAGCGCGAGCTGGTTCAATCCATACAAATATCTTGGAAATCAACTTCTTTCAAGACACACTGTCCCATGCCTACCCATGAGTTCTCCAAACTTTCATGTAAGAGGACTGTCTCTCTTTGTCCCTTAATACGCCTTCCCTATTACCCAAATTCCTGTAAAAGATGTCCCCGAAAGGCAAAGAAAAGAAATAAACGCAAAGAATAATCGCCAAGCTAAATACAGAGCGTCCGAATTTTTAAACAGAAAACAGCAACCCCCCAAACGTAACAAATGTAACTCAGAGGAGAACCTCGCCATAAGTCCACTCAAGGGACAAAATCAAGGTTACTTAATAGATTGTACCCAAGGCAACTCGCAGCTATAGGACAGCCTACCATGAACCCTCTAATAGGATTGCCAGGGATAAACTCTAGCTCTTCAGAGTCCTTCTATAATTCTTTTTCTGACATTTCCCATCTCCAGCGCTCCAGGGATTCGTATATCTAACAGATTGAAGATGGAAAACAGTCCAAAATGGAGCTTGATGTGATGACCACTATCTTTCTAATGCTCTGCGCTTCCGAGAAAGGCGAATGGAAGACTGTCCCAACGCAAACGCCCAAAAAGCGCTCTAAAGCGCTTCTGTTTATATGGAGGATGAAGAGAACGAGTCCCATTTCTACTTTATCGGTACCAATCTCCAAAAAATCACTCACACGACGACCATTACTAGCAAAGTCTTCCAGCTATCGGAACTTGTCAATCCAGACGAATCATCTTGGAACCTATTATCCGACCCCAATCCTTCTCAAAAGATGACAACCTTTCGGCTAACATCTATCTTCCAGTTCCATGGAAGAAAACTCCAACTCCTTACACAATTTCTAGAATCTGTATTTACTTTGGCAGATATTGTTCAACTCCTTAATAATAACCACGAGCTTTTGTTGCTCTCCTATCTGACAATCGAACACATAATAAGTTGGACATTGGTGAACCAACTATCTCGTATTCATGGTGAACCTCTTTCACCAAATACATCTGAAAACTACCCCTAAAAGAGGTCATAACAATCCTAAGCAAATCTCTGTTGTATGACTACCCTGGCCCCCCAGGTTTTGTCCCCCTCCTCGCTCGAGACCCACGCCTCAACCTTCTCTCTCAATCTGTATCCACCTCTAACATTACCCCCATTCACATAGAGACAATTGCTCTAATAGCACCCCACCAGTAATTTATCTAACTATCCATGACACTTTCTTCAATGGATTGTCTGGCTGATTACGCTCTAATTTGCGAAGAAAGACTTGTTTAACCTAATAAACGATATTGTACACCAAAGTGATATGTTTTGCAGGGAACTTCGTCGACTATTCAATCGTGAGCTCTCATAACGTATCAAACCATCTGACAATAATAAATCGCGTTAAACATTTATGAAAGAGGTGACAATGATAGGGGAGGGGCAGGAATACTCATCACGAATCTATCCCCTATTCTCACGGTTCCCTCTTCAAACCAAACCATGCAGTAGCGGCAAGAATTCACTTACCCATCGACATTATATATGTTCAGTCTTCTTAGCTCCGAGTAGTGAATTTCCTAAGGTCGACTTAGCTGATCTTTTTAAGCAGCTCGCTACTCCGGTTGTTATACTAGTGACTTCAACCTCGCCACCCCCTTTATGGGTGACTCTGTCACTTCATCCAAATCCAAGATCTTAATAGATCTTTTGTAACCCCCTTTTCCCTGGGATGCCTTAACACAGGACTCCCTACTATCGAACGTGTATAAAACACTTTCTTCTTGTATATCTTTCTTTTAGCACCATATACCTTCATGGAATCGTTTTACCCTGGTCCCGCTTTGATTATTTATTCGGCAGTGATCATACCACATAGCATTAAATGAGTTGTGTCAAGCCAAGAAACAAACCCAAACTCCAGCTGGCGTGATGAATCGAGCGAGTGGGGCTCCTCTTTTTACAGGGCCAAGCTATCCCTCTTTTCTTCTGCATATAAGTAACCGATTATCTGCTGTTGATGAGAGCCTTTTGCTTATTGGTCCAGAAAGTAGTCATCTCTCGGCGGCAGCGGAGTTGAATCGCGCAGTCTCTCAGGCACGGCCGGTCGCGCAACCTTTGGTCGGTCCCAAGAAGTGCCACAAGCCACGAGAGAGAAGAAACTCTTACAAGCAATACAAAGGACCCGTACCACCCAAACATGATTATTTTAAACGCCAAGCCGCAGCGAGATTCGCGCGAATTTAATCGATCAAACACGAAGCATATTTTCGGAACTTACATAATCGACTGTGAACTCCACAACTCCCCTTTCTTTTAGTGTGGAAAGTTAACACAGAAAACTATCTCGTCGTTCCAATAACTCCTCACCCACATCCTCCGTTGATGAGCCTGATATAGACTGATACGATCTACCGCTCCGTTCTGAGTGTAGCGGATGCGTATTAGGTTATAAGCTATTGCTAGCGCATTCGAGTTTCATTCCGACTACACTGAAAGCCTTATCAAAAACTGGAGAACTGACACAGCACTGCCGGACTTTTCAACAGCAAAGGGAAGGTCATACCTACAACCGTCTTTTACACTTGCAGAGTAGTACTCAAACTGCACTGGCGCAGTAGCCAAGACGGCTGCTCTTGCGTCCAGACATGATTTACGTAATATCTGCTCCGTCACCTTATACATCCCTCAGCATCAGCATTTTTGAATGGATCTATATAACAGAATCTGGATCGAATTCGTCGTCTGCAGTATTTTGGATAGTTTGTAATTTCCATATCCAACCTGGGAAGATCGAAGCCTGGCGGCTAACAAGACCAATTTCAACTGACCTGCCATACTGTAAATTAATGGAGAAAAATGGTTTCAGGCCGCTTCTCCCTGTCTTGGAGAGTCGCCAAGCTTTTTCAAACCTCCAGTTTGGCCTTCGCAAAAATCGTTCGACCCGGGCAGACCCCTTTTTAAAACTAGATCATGAGCATCGGGGAGCCTTCGTCAACTGGCTGGGATGGTTCTTGGCGTTCTTGATGCCTTGAAAAAAGCTTGACGACACACAAGCGTGGAAACTAGGGAAATCATCCTTAAACTCTGATTCGCTCGGTTTTCGCGGAACAACCCCCTCTTTTCATTAAATGTTCTCGGTCAAATAGATCCATCCAGTTCGGTGCTCTTCTATTCTGCACGCCAACTTTACTCTGGAATGAAGGCGTTCCCGCGGGAGTGTTTTAAAATGCTACTACTATTTGCTCTCGGAATTAATGTTTGTTAACTCTATTCCAGCGACTGTCAAAATTTTTCTTCTTATATGTCTCGATGATGGTGGACCTTAGCATTATACATCAGCCGGTGACCAGGCTGCCCTTTCTCGAACAGCAACTTACTAGCTAATGAAAATATTTCACAGTGGGCTCGCTCCCATGGGCTTCCATTTTTCTCCCACCCAAAACCTCAGCAGTGCTTGTTAAGAAAAAGGGATCGAAGAACTTGCACCTTCATAATAAACCAGCGAACACTAACCTATATAAGGTTCGCCCATTCTGATAACTTCAACAGGTCAAAATTTCTTGAGGGCTCATCCTAGATGACACTTAACATATGCCCCACATATTAAACACACCTAAAAACCACTTGTCATCGCACCCTTGACCTGTACGCCACTCTCAGCCTTCAAAATCTTGGGGTGCTGACCGCAAATCCCTTTTACGTCTTTAAGTAGCCTAATCCGATCGAAGCTGGATTATGGGCTGCGCAAGTTAACTATGGTCAGGCTCCATAACACTTACCTACACCTGTTGTCCATCAAACGGAAGCGATTTCCTATCTCCACTGGAGCTTTTATCGATCGCTCCCCAGGTGTAGCTTGCAAGTGAAGATCCAATGTGATGCACTCGCTCCTTCGAGAGAATAATCGTGTCAGCTTGGACAGTTATCTTCGTTGTTTCAATCGCAACTTACCGTGCTGCTCTCTTTGTACACGATTCTGCAAGGAGGTACCTCAGATCACTAAATTACTGGCCATTATATGCAAAGAACGAGATTCCGAATAAAACAATTCTTTAATTTTCGTTCAGATTTGTTCCAAAGGTGCTGCCTTTTTCTTTTGACGAAGGGTACACACCCTATGGCTATTGCCCTCTCCTAACCTTTGACTTGGCATGCTGAAGTCTTCTCTCCAAAGTCGTTAGCCATGCTGCTCAGGCCTGGTACGACAAGGGCATCATTACCGGTCTCTGCCGCCAGGTCACGATATGAATTTCTACTCCAGTGTCTATTTACTGACGGCTCTAAAAACAGGAGGACAGTGTGGGCCGCATTCTGCTGCTCTTTCCTGAGCCGCAACCTCTCCCAATCCCTTCCCCACTTATTAGACTTCCACATTTTTACAAGCAGAAGTAAACGGCTATATGATTGCCCTTTCTCTCGATCTAACCTTAAACCACAGATCACTCATATGGTGTTTATTCAGATATCGACTTAGCGCGCTACAAGCGCTTAAAACCCTAGTATTACTAAAACGCCATTCAGTATCAGCTGTAACAACAAATTCTTTCGACTTCTCCGACATCGCCGTAAGAACAAAGTTATTTTGATGTGGACTCCCGTCTCACGTCTAGGGTCAACTGGCAATGGAAATCGCGACAGAGAGGCCAACACATGGCCGCCGCCTCTTCTCGGAGTTGTCTCCAGGTACCTCCCGGATGCCATCGACAAGGCCGCCTCCATCAACTGATTCTATCCGTGCTCTCCCGACGGCGGACTTTCTCGATTCTTGTTGGAAGATGCGTGGACGATGTCGGCGGGCGAGGAAACTCAGAAACAATAAGCGAAACATCGGTGATTTTGGTCTTCCTCCCACAGAACGAAGCGCTTACCATGACGGTGATACTTGCACAGACCTCCCGTATCTGGCCACACTATATCAACTCACGTCACTAATATTGTACACCGAGACCCTACTCCCATTGCACAATGTTTGCCGTCGCCAATTACCCCGCAACTGTTTCATAATCATTCATTGATTGATTCCCATATGGACCTATTCCGCTGCGTTACTTTCAACTACTTTACAAGGTCCATAATACCTCTAACAGAATCTGTACTACCCATAATTTGGCCTAATCGACATCATCTACCATACCAATACCACTCAATAATGCTTGATTGGGTAATTCCAAATAAGCAGTTTGATTTTCTTTATCTCGTTTCAAAAATTGAGAAATCGAACCAGATTTATATTAGCTTTTTATTTATTTTGACTGACGCTGAATATTCATTTCACCAATCAAATCATTCTTTGACATTTTGAAACAAATATATATGACAGGGCCCTCCATGGTGCTCGATTTTTCAGCCCAGTGTGGCCGCTTCATTGTGAGCAGTGGTGGGTCTGTTACAGAACTCAAAAAAAAAAAAAAAAAAAAAAAATTTACATAATTATATATCAATATATATATATAATAGTTATAAATATTTATTTAAAATATCTATATATATGATGTATTAATATTGTAGAAGTGTACTGAAAGGAATAAAACACTACGACGTTATTTTTGAGAAGAGTTTATTGATCAAAAAATTAAATCAAAATTTAAAACAATACAAGAAAAATTTAGAAAAAATTAATGAACAAATACTTATAAAAAATTAGTTGCTTCATGACTTAATGAAAAAGTATGATAATATGTATGTTGTTCAAACTTTCTAAACTTGACTAAAACTCTCTTCTCCCGCTCTCTCTCTCTCCTCTCTCTCTCTCTCTCTCTCTCTCTCTTCTCTCTATCTCTCTCTCTCTCACTCTCTCTCTCTCCTTCTAAACTGTAAATTTTGCGATGTGCGGGGATTATTTTCGCTAAATTAGGTGAAGAACGAGAAACAGAGCTGCTATATTAACTTAACTATATATATATAATATAATATAATATATATATATATATATATATCATAATATTATAATATATATTATATATATCATATATTTATATATATAATAATGATATAATATATATATATATATTAGTATATATATATAAGATATCCTTCTACATGTAGCTGTGATTTGTGTGTGGAATGAAGAAGTAACATATGTAAAAAGTTCGTTTGCTAAATGATAAATGTTAAGCAATAAAATATATTAGTCTGGACCTTATTAATCCTAGAGAGAGAGAGATGAGGAGAGAGAGAGAGAGAAGAGGAGAGAGAGAGAGGGAGAGAGATGAGAGAGAGAGAAAGAGGAGAGGAGAGGAGAGAAGAGAATCGTACTTTTTTTTAAGCATAAAGGCAGCTACAAAGTGCGACTTTCAAAATTATTATCGCCAGAAATATTTTCATTTCGAAAAAGTTGAAAAAAATCCATCGGAACACGATACAAATGCATGGCTCACGAAAATTTTTTACAGGGGGCATCGGCCTTCGAACCCTCGACCCGTGACTGGCGGTAATATAATTAAATTATTGCTTCAAGACCATGAAAAACCTATAAAAAATATTTTAAATAAAAGATTATTTGGCAGTAAGAGTTGTTTTACATACAGTAAATATGAAATTTGAAGACTTCGAAGCTTTTTTCATGGTATTGTCTCGGGGGGATTTATTTTTCTTTATCGTTTTTTCTTTCATTTCCAGCTCATTTCAAACACTTAATGTAAGTTTCATGAAAATCGGAAAGCGAGTTTCATTGAAAACGGCGAAGGGCGTTGAGCTTAGATCTTATATGTGAATATGGAATTAATGTCAATTCAATGTTCTCTGTGTTCTCTGTTCAGCTAATGTTCTTTGTTCAGCCAATGCTCTCTGTTCATGCAATGTTCTCTGTGTTCTCCGTTCAGCCAATGTTCCATTTAACCATTTCCTTTTCCCCCTGCCTGCTAAACTCTTTATCCAAAGGATCGCTTACTATAGAACTTTCTGCATAATCCTTTGCTGGACATGACCAACCACTTTCAGAGAAGAATAGGAAAAGGTTGATACTTGACTTAATACTAGGGTTGGCAGAGGTTCGGAATTGTATGCACCGCACCTCATCACCAGTTATTTTTTTGCACCCCACACTACTGTACCTCTAAATTTCAATACGATTCACAGAACGCAATGTTGTTTCGTAAATAATGATTGTGTGCCGCACATACGCAGTCGAAAATGAGAGGGCTGCGGAGTCGGAGTTGAAAATTCCTTTGTAAGTGGAGTCGGAGTCGGAGTCGAAAATTTCGGAAAGAACTTTATTATTATTATTATTATTATTAATTATTCATTATTATTATTGATTATTATGTAAATTATTATTATCTATTATTCGATTATTATTAATTTTTATGATCAGTATTTGAAGATATTTACCATGTGGTAAAAAAAAAAAAATGCGCATGGCTGTTTTTATAAATCAAATTAAAATAGATCTGCATTATACATTACGTTATACATTTGTTTGCCGAAACGGAAATATATCGTATTTTGTGTTGTCATCTACATCTTTATGTCTTTACGGTACTTGTTAAAAGTTTCAATAACTTTTTTAGGGGAAGATCCGATAGTCGCTTCACGCTAAGCCGCAAATTTTCGCCGGCCCTAAAAATTGGACGATAAAATTCGGCAATTTTCAGCCGCTTTTGACGCCTATGAAACACGCAAATTCGTAGCTTGTTTTGCCCCTTTAACACTTCGTTTTAGAGTGTTTTTTCGTGAAAAAAAAATTATCGCATTTTTTCATTTTAAAATCCAAAAAAAAGTGTGTTTTGAAAAGATTGGACAACGCTGAGCCAACACTCAAAAAATCGAAAAGTACTTCGTTTGCATATTGTAGGTAATGCACCCATTTATGCATATTTGTAGACAGTGGGAAGTTTTTTTTCGAAAAATATTCTGGTAGTTGTACCGACAAAATGTCAAAAACCATGGGTTTTTGAACAAATTGAGATTCTGAAAGAATGGACTACAGACACAGAAAAACACTCTAAAACGAGCTGTTTGAGAGGGTTTTTCGTTTTAGAGGGCAAAATGAAAGCACAGTTTGGTGTTTATAGGGTCAAAATCGGCTGAAATTCTGAATGTTAAGTTCATTTTTTAAGTTAAGTTCAAATTGGTTAGCGTGAGAGCAGAGATATTGGATCTTTCCCTAATTTAAAGTCATAAATTATTGGCATTACGATTCATTGGAAAATTGGTGATATTTTTTTTATGAAAAGCAAGCGAAAAAAAAACAGTCTGAAACAAAAAAAAGTGTTTTTTTTTGTAACGCTGTAAGCACTAAGCTGAGTCAGAGTCGACATTTTGAATTTGAGTCGGAGTTCGGAGTCGGAGTCGAAAATTTTAGTTTTGGCTGAAATCGGAAGTGGGCGAGAAATTTTGTGTTCAATGTGGAGTTGGAGTCAGAGTCGAAAAATCCAAGATGTTGAATTGTAGGGAGCTCGGAGTAGAAAATTGTTTTTTACGACTCGCAGCCCTGAAAATGTCAGCGCCACCAGCCCACACAGCACGAAGCTCTTGAACTTATATCTCCGACTATAGTTAGCAACTTTTGCTCTATGAAACTTGTTCAGAATTTCAGAAATAGAAAAGAAGTAAGTGTTTGAATATATTACATATATATATATAGTTATGATATATATTATATAGTATATATATTAATATATATATATATATATATATATATATATATATTATACTTAGTAAGTATATTTATTATAATAAATAATATATACATATTATATATCATATATATATATATTATTAGTAATATATAGTATATGAATAAGATGCAATATATACTTGGCATTCATTCCTTCTACACCTACTATAAATATTAATACAACTGCTTCTATGATAGCGCTTATAATTCGCCCGGCTGAAACGCCTGGTGAAGTAGGTTAGAGCGAAACGTGTCTGATCGCTGCGATAATATGGATTTTGAAATTCCAAGCTAGGTAATTACTAAAATTGATAGGTATTGCAAGGCTAAGGTTGGCGGGAGTAGAAAACGCCGAGTTTTTGAACGCTTTTCACTAAAAGGGGACCTTCAACAAGTCAATGGAGAGCCTAATCTAAACAACTATCAAATAGGGTTGGCCGAGCACTCGGAATATTTCCGCACCGCACAGCTCCGCAACTCCAATTCAATGCGGACAACTTCGCGCACCGCACCGCACCAGCGGTGCGGTGCGATGCAGTAGTAGGAACGGGATTCGCGGATAAGCGAAAACCTGCACCCCAAAACCGCACCCATCGAGAAAAACGGCACCCAAGCGAAAAAACGCCACCGTCACACGTTTTTTTACGCCTGCCGCCTTGACCTGGTTTTGTGGACTGCCGGTTTCACTTTTTTAATGGCTTGACTTTCTTTTGGCTCAATTTTCCTGCCCTTGACCCTTTTTTGGGCCTTGACCTGTTTTTGGCCTTGACCTTTTTTCGATCCAAACCCTTTTTGGTCTTCCATGGGTCATTTGTTTGGCCCACGGTAATTTTTGAGAACACCTACATTGGTTTTGAGAAACCACTAATTTTTAAGAGTAACCCTAAATTACTTTGTGAGCACTCCTATATGTTTTTGAGAACCTGATTTTTTGGAGAACCCTAAATCTTGTTTGAGAACGCCAAATTTTTTGAGAACCAAATTTTTTGAGACCCAAATTTTTGAGAAACCCAAATTTATTTGGCAACGCGCTAATTTTTTGGCAACCCTAATTTTTGGGCAACCCTATCGAAGAAGGGTTGCGTCAGGCAACCGTTGTAGACGGTATTGCCCCCCTATGTTTTACGCCGCCTAGATTGTTTGTTTCGGCATTTTGGGCCGCATTTGTTGACGCGCGACGTTAATTTTTTTGACCTACCCTTTGGTCTGATCTTTTAGCCCTATTTTTTGATTTTTCGGTCACATCTACACACACAACACATTCAATCTCACACACACACAGCACACATATCACGACACACAGCTACAGCAGCAGCACACACATAGCATATCATACATCACAGTACATTCACATACATACATGACATTACATACATACATACACTACACTACAGTACATAGACCTAGACCTACACCTAATTTTTTTCATGATCCTTAGCCCAGGCTACCTAACCAAACCTAACGACTCTGGCCTAGCCCTTATTTCAATCTATCCTAACCTATACCGACCCTATACCTATATTGAAAGAAAAACGGCTAACCTAACCTAACTAACTACGTAGCCTACACCTACACCTAGGCGCTCTCACACAGGCTTGTCACGCTCACGCTACAACCTACAACCTAGCCTCCTCACCAGCCTTCACTTGCTACTCATCCTACACCAAGTTCCACCCTGACTTCCACTCAGAGTATGTCTCTATTAGCACATCGCTGTCCCCTACGCAACTTTGATGTCTAACCTTGTTTGAGTGAGACGCATGATAATTTCAGCCTGACCACTGGCCCTGCTACCGAATGGGTCAATTTTGACTCTCACCGCTACTTGATGGGCTTTGATGGTTCACCCAATCAGTCCGTAAGAAGTATCTAGTGTGTTACTATTAGTGGTTCTTGATATTTCTATGAGTGGACTTGGTCAGACGTGCATGTGAGTGTCCAAGATGCAGTGCCAATGAGTGCCAATGGAGTGCCAATGAGTTCGCCAATAAGTGCCAAGTGAGTGCCACGAGGTAGTGCCAAGTGAATTGCCTACAATAGTGCAACTGAGTGTCGCACTTTTTTCAAGGCTTTTTCTGCCTCTCCGTGATCGCCCTGAAATAGCCTAACTATAGGTTCTCCGCCTATGATAGATAAGGTATGAGGACATCGAATGGTGGTATATTACTAAGTTGCTAGGGTGCATTCCTACTATGAGCTTGTTATTTTTCTGACACTTTATAGCCTATATAGTTATATATATAT
>JABUQX010062859.1:0-15000 GCA_015478945.1 Trachelipus rathkii | reverse complement strand
TTATTATTATATATTATTATCCTTAAGGGTATTTTATATTATTTTATTATATCATAATATTCTCTTAGGTTTTTTAAGTTATTATTCATTATATATTACTCATTCGCATTCATCTATTTATTATTTATTATTATGAATTTGTTATTATTATTGTTATTAATGATATCAAATTTATGATCTAAAACTTTTTTTTTTGTGCATTAAAACCAATTCAATTGCCTTTCAAATATTTGAATCCTCGAAGTTATTGTATTATTATTTATTTACATTATTATTTATTATTAATTATAAATATTATTATTATTCATTATATCTGTATAATATTTTCCTTTAATAATTTATAATTATTTTAGGACATTATTAATATTAAAAATTATTATCTATTTGCTCCTAATTATTATTAAACCATGTTCACTTTCTGATATATTATTATATTGGAAGTATTTATAATTATGATTATTTATTATCCATATTAATTGATTATTATTATTATTTATTATTATGTATATTATTTTATTATATTTCACTTATTTATTGATTATATATTAATCAATATCTATAACAGATTTATTTTATTTCGTATTAATATAATGAAAATTGAATTTTTATTATTCATAGTTCCGTATTATTTAATATATCATTTATATATTATATTCTTATTATCTATTAATTCATTAATTATTTTTTATCATAACAAATGTAAAAATTAGGTCATTATTATTGATATAAGTGTATATATGTATTATTAGTATTTTTATTTTTATTTAATTAATTAATCATTTATTATATTACATTATTATTATTATTATTATTATTATTATTATATTCATTTTCATTATTATTATTATTATTAATTAATTTTAATTATTAATACACTATATACTTGATTACTATTATATATTATTATTATATTATTATATTATTATTAATTCATAATTATTATTATGATTATTATGAATTAATTATTATTATTATTATATTATATATCTATGTATTTATTTTATATATTCCTTGAATTATTATATTATTGACCTTATTTATTATTATGAGGATAATTATCTCATATCGGGACGAAACGCTCGTATTAATTTAATTATATTGATTATTATTATTAATGAAATTATTATTATTATCTTTATTATTAATTTAATATTTATTATATTAATTGATTGTATTTATTATTTAGTTACTTATTAATCATTAAATTAATTATTATTATTATTCATCTCATCATATCTCATCATTTTTGTCATTATTCTTTAATATTATATATTAATTATTAGTTTAACAAAATTTTATATATTCAATATTATAATATAAATAGATAAATAAGAAAAAAAAAACTAATAAGCATAATAATAAATAATCAATTAACATCACATTTATATTCATACGCGAAATAATGACATAAATAATAATAATATAATGGTATTCCAAATATAAATTATTAAATAATGATGTTAAATATATATATTAAATATAACTACAAAAATTGGGTAAAATATATAGATACAGGTCGTATGATAATTTTACTTTGTATGTTATCTATAACTTATTATATAATCATACTGATAATTTATTAAAATAATAACATTAGCGAATCTCAAAAATCAAAAAAAAAAAGTAAAAGGTAATAAATAATTTGTTAATTTAGAATTTCTCCTATGTGTATTTTTACACTTTTGATATTGTCAAAATTTATACTTATGTGTTGTGGATATTAGTATGGACATTTTTATTTTTGAGAAAAATTTGTAATAATTGGGGTTAAGCAGCCGTAGTGCAGCTTAGTAAAGATATAACAATTTTAAATATATTATCGCCGCTGATAAATAATTGAGTACAATATATTTAATATATGTAGTAATTAATATTATTATATACACCTTTTAATACATTGCTAATGAATTTTACATGAAGGAATAAATATTTTTAATTTATACTAAGAAGAACTTCGATACAGAGATCACAATTTTAGTTTATTAAGTAATAACTATTTCAATGTATAGTAGATTATTATATGTTCATCCTTAAATAAACTATTTAACCAGTTCATATTCAGAAGAAATTGTTACTGCGGCTTTTAGTGTGTGAAAACATCATGCTTTTGTAATATGTTTTCATTATACGCAATTGATCGAATCCGTGGCATATAATTGATTTCAATATCTAAACAACAGCTAGTAAGCAAAGGATAAGAGCATCATATAAGATTAAGTAAAATTAGGTTATAAGATGAAACGATAATTGGGAGATAAGTTTCTGTTAGCAGGCGGTGATCTCTGGTAATATAAGAGGCATGAGTAAAAAAATCATCAGCGGAGTGGTACAAGTAAGGCAGAACAAGCCTCCGACCCCTCTCCGAGGTTCTGCGTCATATGGCATTAAGACATCATTCTCATCCACACACCTATACATACTTCTCACTTTCTCAATTTCTCACTCCTTATCTATACAATAAAGAGAATAACTAAAATTAGTACATGCTTTAAAGCCATAACCGCGCGAACATGTCCACAAAAGCCACTGCTATTTAACCAAATCAGTCTCATCTTCAAGTATATGTCTTTGCAAGGGATACCCCCGTAACATATTATACAAGCTTATGCAGTCCACTGTGGGTTACATCCACTATATCTAATTAATTTAACTAGAATTAAACTCTATAACTTCCACCTGTTTGATCTGAAAGCTAGCACCATAAAACACTCGATTATATTTACTCTACTCTAGAACGACCTTATTAATTTATGTCACACCGCGTAGTTTTATGGCACTAGCTAGATCCCATGTGGTACACTAATAGGAAATAAGTTTTTGTTAAGTTGTTAAAATCGGCACTTAAGTGTGTTAGACGGGCAATGAAATTCGTGAAATGGTATAGGGTGATAGTACATATACGACTCAGATACATATATACTAATATTTAAAAAAATTGCGTTAAAAGTTAAATAAGAAATAATAAATATCTACTACTACTACTACTGGAAAGTACTTAAATAAAATTACTCTATCTCAATAATAATAACTATCACATTGATAAGTAATAAATAAATTATATAAATAATCGAGTTCAAAACTTTTACATTATAACTCTATAATACTTATAGTATAATAAAGTTATTAAATGTAATTAATGATAACTCCATTTAGGTTTATGGATTAAGAAATAATATTGCTCCAGAAAGGAATTTTACATCGTTTGGGGCACATGGTAATTGAATACATCATTTGTCAGGGTCTTGTGGTGGGATCTTCTAATCTATGAAGATTTGAAAAAATAATTTGCATAGTATAATATATTTTATATTCAAATTTCAGTTTTCGGATTTAAAGTACAACATGTGTTATGTCTCTGTTTAAGAGGACTATATTGAATTGACTTGCGATTTGATAATATTCTGCAAAAATATCTTTATTGTATATGAGAAATTTCGCGACTTTGTGAAGGTGTGTGAATTTATCTTAACACATAGCGCCCAGGGATGGCTTTGTGTATAGGCACTTGATTGATTTTACGGGGCTGATGCGTGCTTAGCAGCGATTATCAATGTCTTGAAGATGCAAACAACCGTCTCGAACAAATAATGTACTCTCGACTATATGGCCTTAGATTGATATGTAATTTTTGGAAGGTGTAGATAGTGAAGAAGAATAAATCTGTCTCTGACTAAAGGAGTGAGAATCACCAATGACTGCTTATAATATTGCGCAAGTCTTAACAGGATAGTACACAGCATAGTATTGCTTTCAAATATCACTAAAATTGAACTCGCTACCAAGAACAAAAACAAATCCAATATAGCTAAATACTACTTAAGAATGTGAGTTAGTTGTGTGTGGCTGTTACTGTCTTGTGGTTTGGATAGTTCATTGTACTCCTAGTAGGGTTCGATGTGTTTTGTGAAACCGAACTTACGGAGGTAAAAGCTAGTTTCATATGAATACTATTTAAGTGAAAAGGGAAGGCACCAGTAACTTATCGATGGTTGTATCGATGATCTGTCTGGGGTGTTTTAACATATTGTATCGCGATTGGAAAAAGTATACACAGCGGCTGTTCGAATGACATTCTCGAATGGCATATACGTGGCGGGCTATTCGACACAAGAGCCTGGTGATTTAGATCTGCTTGATCAAAATTTAACGTGCTTATTATTTACCATGGACTTAATATCTAGTTCTCTAGAACTACCATAGTAGTACTTATGAGCTGCAAATTAAAGGTTTCTACTAAAATCTCTGTGTTCTTTCTGTTAGATGATGGTAATTCGTATTATTTGTCACCTATGTTATTCACTCGGGCAACAGAAAAGGCTATGTAGCATACTGAACAGACGCCGCATTATTACATCTACATGAATACAGCGAGAGAAAAGAGAATTACCGTTAATCTAAGCGTTCTTACTTTTGCATTCTGTTAAATTAAAAAAATGTCTTAAAACATCATATATGTGTGATGCTTCTCATATTTAAAGCTATTAACAGTAATGATTTTCTCTTTATTTTATTAGCTTAAATATTTCACTGCTAAAGCAACATTGGGCTCACGGGCAGAAGTCCAGAACCAGCTATGTCCAAGAATGCTCTTCTGACAAGCCTCTTGGTCAATTACTTTGATACACATTTGTTCTCACTGTGTTGATCCCCATAATAAAAACACTAAGGGTTTGCAACAGATCTTCAAGACCAGAACCTACCATTAAATGTCCAATTGCTACTAGGATACTCATCAAAGTATTTGTATCTACAGTTCAAGCGCAAAGTTATTTATGGGTCTTTGTTTATGATAGTGAGTGTGTGGCTTTTGATATGTTCGCTGATATATTGTGTCAATTGTGTTGAATGTCGCGTTGTTGATGATAATGTAGATAGCTTTGCTGTTAAAAAGACGGCTTTCGGTCGTCGCGCTCTTGTTGCGCTACACTAGGATCGGTTAAATAAAAATTACTTATACGTTCAAAGAATATTTGTAGTTTTTTTTGCAAATATTAACAATGTTTAATGTAAAGATATTTACGTACCGATCTGTAGTATTCCATATTTAAATTATATACTTCATACATTGATATTACTAGTTATTATTCTAGTTATGAACCCGTTTATTTAGTAAATTGACTCTGGTAGCATTGGATGAGCTATTTTGACTTCTCCTTCTCATCTGGTGTTTTTTTGTATGAGACTCACATCATGCACTATTAAGAGTCTTTCCATCTTATTTTCGAATAATTTATATTGCAAATTTAAAGTAAATAATAGTAGATTTTATGCCCAGTGAACAAGATACAGTGTTTGAGACCAATGTGTGACAATAACAGGTCCTATACTTTTTAGTCTGAACTTATGTTATGTGCACAAAGCTAATCAACATGATACACTTTAAATGGAGGAAGTATAAATTATGTGAGTATCGTGAATCTTGATAGGCCTGTTACAGGTAACGGGTAATTATCGTGGATTTTACAATCAATACGTATATCGATTTCGTTTTAATTCAACTGTAAATGTTCTAAGTTTCTAATATATTAATATATTTCTTCTATTTATCATTATACAACTTTGTATGCTATTTTATTTAAGTGCGTTATTTATTAGTAGTGATGAATCAATTGATCTAGTCATTAATTACCTCATAAGTAGGAACATAGTTATATATTATTCTTTTTAGGATACTTTATAAAAGTTTTACATAAACATTATTTCCAATGCCATGAAATCTCAGTTTGTTCCTCTTGCAGCTCGAATAATCTAATTTTAAAATTATTTAGTTACTAAGGGAAGTCGAATTATATTTAGTTAATAATACAAAAATTTAATAAATTTCCATTCATAGTTCCATTTTCTTAACTTTTTATCTTTCACGAATAGTAAACTCTCATCTACTAGGATTCTTAATGAGAAGGATTTGCTTGACAATTCTTAGTTAATTTATAAATTTGATCATTATCTCCGATTATTATTATTATAATATTTTTAAACATATCATTAATACCAAGGATATATTATATAATCATGTGATATCATCTTTGATGAAATATATAATACTCAAGTAACATCTTAAAATAAAAGAAACATAATAGTAAAAGATATAAAGATGGGTATTTTGAGTCTCAAATAGATAAACAACTCAAAACCAAACCTAATTATATTATATAGAAATAATGATAGTCGGAAATATCGATAAACGTTAATTATAAGCTAATAGTAGGTATAACTCAAAGCTCATAATAAGGTATAATAGTGCCCTAATGCTATCGGACTCCCCATGATATATAATAATAAGATTATAATTAAACATGTATATAAATATTAAAAAGGTAATATAGATCTCGCTATACTCATAAGTTATATGTACTGTGGTCATCAAATATATAAGTATCTATAATTTATATATACTATATACTTAAAATGACACTAATAAAATTTTAATAATATATATACCAAATAAGTAGCCATCAAGCATAAATAGATATAATATCACCTGATGTTGGGTTCTCGATTTATACATCTATATCCTATCGTAGGTATGAAAGTAAATACTCTGCTACTTTATGTTTATACGAATGGTGGTTTTCTGGCTAGTTTTTACATTATAATTTCTTATACATTTCCTGTTCTGATATCACTAGGAGATAATTTATCTGTAGATACCAATATTTTGTGGCTATACCGCATTTTTAAGGCTGGGTTTATCTCTTTGAATCTTATCACTTGATAATTCACATTATCATCCTCTTGTTTTATAGACGTAATACCGACTAAGTAATCGATTTTGTACTATGGCCCACTCCGTTGACCTCCCCTGTCGCGTGATGCCTGATTTCGTGACACTTTATACGAAAAATGAGGGATGCATATTGATGATAAGGGCTAAAGTTATGATTTAGTCGCTTAGGCATTTCATGCTCATTTATTCTCGTGGATTCAGTAACGAACCGTTATTGCAGAACTAGTAGAAAACTCCTCATCCTATACCGCCGTATCCATCATGCCATGGTTTTTGCCTTTATGACGTTACTTTTCGTAAGATGCGACTACGCCCGTCTCATATAAATACTCTCTATCTTATGATTAAGAGGTGTACACTCTTTCGCTAGCAATGTTCTCAGTGGTATTAATGTCCCTTGTTATTTGTGTAAAATAGGGGTTGTGTGTAATTAGTTTCTATGTCTCATGTAAATTTTTTAAATTATATTCATATAATAGAAGTTAAACACAGTTATTCAAACTGTCATGAAAATTTTTCCCTTTTATTTTCTTATCTGTGTCTGTTCAGGCTGGCACTTTTACCACTAGTGGATTCTGATTGAAATCATATAATTTAACAGCTCCCTGATGTTCCGCTGATACTATTTCCTCAAGACAAATCATATTCAAAACTTGATATATATCTCTATCATAAAGAATATAAGATAGGTCAAATTCAAATATATGTACTCACTAGTGATATAAATATGTAATCATAAACATTAAGAAGTACTCGGGAACGACGATCTTATGTGTAATTTATGATAGTTTATAATGGAAACTCGCAGATCATGAATTTACCTATATCTGCTAATCTATACTGCTAAGGTAAGAACCAGTGAATTCTCCAGATGATAGTGAAGGCCCATGACGGTATGTTATCTCAGAGGATAGAATTGTGGTGTGTTGCGTCCAGAATAATAGGATCAAACTAAAGCTTAGCAAACACAAGCAAATTTTATTACAATAAGATTCTACCATACGTCTTTTCTGTTGATCTCGCGAATATTTTTTCGCCAAATAACTTCAACAAAGATTTTGCAAAAAAAAAATCGTTATAAGAGCGTTGGGTGTCGGAATAGAGAACTAATGCGTGCGCGGGCACCTACGGTTCCTGCTTGTCAGCGACTGAGTTTGATAGTGGTTGTTTGGTGGTTTGGTGGTGTGGATTTATGTATGGGATGAATGATGGGGTTTTGTATGTTGGGGTGTATGGTTGTAGTAGGTGATTATTGAGGTTGGCTTGGATTTATGCTATTTGTGCTTCGAGTGTTGTATTGTATGGTGTTTTTTGATTATTGATGGTTAGTATACTTACTGTCTAGGTTGCGTATATGGGTATGAATGTGTTTTAGTGTCTCGTTGATGTTCATCTTGTTTGTGGGGTATGATGGTTTATTTGTTTGGTGGTTTGTGTATTTATAGTGGAGGATTGGTTTTGAGTTGTTGGATGGTGGTGTTTTTCTCTCTGACTTATCTGTTATTGCCTGTTGTTGTGTATGTGTCATGTAGAATGGGTTATTATAATTAGTATTCTGTTTTCCATGTTTGTTTGGTGTTTGATATTAGTTGTGTGTTGGTGTGTTTTGTGTTATTGTTTTGTTTTATTGTTTTGTGATTTTGTGTTGGTGTTGTAGTTTAGTGTTAGTGTTATACTCTCTCTCAGTTTTTTATGGTGTGTTGGTGTTTGGTGTGTTGGTGGGTTTTTGTTATTTGGGAATTTGTGAGCTTTTGGTTTGTTGGCACTATTCGTGTGTTGTATTGTTGGGTGTTTTGGTGTGATAACATTTCTGTTTCTACTGTGGTGATTGTGTTTAGAGTTTTTGCTAGCTTTAGTGTAGATATATGGGAAGATGTTAGTGATTGGGTGTTGATGGTGACGAGATCTTGCAAACACTTACATGTAGATAGGAGATTAATGTACACTGATTAGAGATGTGTGTGTTTGTTTAGATTTCCATGTTCGCTGGTCTCTAATTGTATGTGTATATATTAATTTGGGGGTTCGGTGGTATCGAGTATTCTCGTAAGAGAAAAGAGAATCAGACAGGCAACCGTCGCACAATAAGGGGAATCATAATGTTATGAAGACTGCAAAGAAGGCAAGCACTAGAAGCAACATAGTATTGTTTGAGGTTAAATAATAGGGCGGTGACATTGAGCCAAGCTCTGATATTTTGTTGGTTACTATCCATCTTGCCGCGCGCAGCTCCGTTGCTAAAGATTTTATGCAAGACAGGGATCTTGGACGAAGTGATTCGAAAACAAAAGAGAAGAATAAAACTTCGATCGACGATTGATCCGAGTAATGTCATAGAACAGGCTATGAAAAGCTGCATGGGAAGGTTATCTCTTACGCTAGAGAAAGTGTAAACGAACTACGTCTCCAGTTTACGATAATTCATTCTTATTCTCTTTATACCACGACAAAAAAAAATATGTAATGAACCAGCATTTGGAATATACTGAAGAAAACAAGCATTTTACAATTCCAAGATACCGAAATCAAAACTTATTTTTGAAAACCTTTCTGGAGATCAATATTTATAAGTGATGTAAAACAGATTAACTGAAGCGAAGTAGCAAATAAAAAAGTGACTATTAGATGTAATAGGAGCAGTATATAAGGTTGAAATTAACCTGGCGAGGGTTCTTGAAACAAAGAATAATGTAATCCCAACGCAGCAATTCGGATTTGGCAAAACTATACAAGAAAAGTCTGCTTGTAATACCTTCCCTCATTTTAGTATTAACGATTACATCATGTGGGTCAGAAAATCAATTTTCTGGGTGCATACGACGGCTCTGGAAGATAGTGCCATTGAGTCTACATTACATTTCACTCTCTCAGACGTGTGCGCGAAGAAGCGTATCATGAATACCATTGCAATAGGGCTTTTTGGTTTTGGTTGTATTTGCGCATTTACCAGATCTCAGTTTCTTTTTAGGCACTGTTGTACTAATGTACTTGGCTTTAGATAGTTCCTACCAAGAAATCTGAAACTTTTTACGCAGAGCAACAGTAGTTGCTAGTGGAGATCTCGTAGAAAAGTGAGAAGATGGGACTAGTAATTTTGCTGCGTACAAAGATTTGTCATATGAAGTATATGACACATTAAAAGCGGATAACACATTCCATTGCATGGGAAATAATGGTAGTAGTGGACATGTCGGCAGGAGTTCAGAAAGAACCGAATAGAATAATCACTTGATAGGTAATGATGACAGAGGATATTGTAAAGAAATGGCAAGTGTTACATGGAATATTTAGAGGATGGAGATATTTCAGATGATAAAAAAATCAGAGTAGGTTGTTGGAAAATTCCGGATATTACCCTCTGTACAGGTTAAATTTTTTTCATATTGATACTTCTTTTGTTAAACAGCATAGGGAGCTTAAAGTTGGGAATGTATACCTGTATGGTCAGGCGTACTCATTTTGGAAGGCGGAATTCATCGTTTTTATGTTGACTTTCGGGAAATCATCAGTTATTCATACTTCCAAATAATCAACCATCATCTAATTTAATATGACTTGTATTTTATCTATGTATGAAGTATATATGTCATTTGTCTATCAATAGGCCAAAAGTGTTTATGAAAAAACGATTCCATCAACCTTTTTCTGTGTGCTATAGCTTATTCTGGAAGGAGATTATTATATGCAAATTGACTTGTACCTGGAGGTAACATAATTAGCTGTTGATGAGATAGTCCTAGTAGCAAGTTGAGACTTTGTGTGATGGTAGGTCTGGTTGCTGAAGATCTGTTGCATGATGTTATGGGGCAGTAACAAATACAGTGTTAAACTAAATGATTCGAGAGGTTAGAAGCACAAAGACTGATCTCGTCTAGAGCATTTCTTGGCACATATGCTGTTGGCTTGCCCTCGCAGCTCTAATTGTTGCTGGTGAAATATTAAGTAAGAGAGGCAAAAATCAAACCCTTTAGCGAAGTATGTTGTGCGTCTCTATCTAAGCGATATGGGGCATGACCTTACAGAATGCAAAAGAAGATTTGCCAGGTTCACTCGAGTGTAGCAAGGGTCGATCTTCCATTCTATGGGTTGAACGTAATCATATACACAGTTAAAAAAGAGATTTTGGAGGGGACTTTGACCAGTAAACCTCATGCGTCAGAGTATTAGGTCGGGCTTATGGTGGGATCAATAAGCACGTACAATTTGTTTCAAGCCAGATCTAGTGAGAAGGTTCTACCAGGTCTTGGTCGTCCATCCAGTAGAGGGCATTCGCGAGAATTGTGTGCCTTGTCTCCCAGCGTAGTTAAGTTATACACTAAATGGGTACCTGAATAATCTGCTCTTTACCTTTACTTTGCAAACCATGTTGAGAGCAGAACAGCCCTCTGGGAAAATGCACAACTTTCATTATCTTATGTTAGCAACGTGTTGGTTGTAAGCCACTTTTTCCTCCTTTTAACCTCGATAGACGAAGTTTCTTGCGATGATTTCTATTTTCTCTCCCTACAAAATTGTTCACTAGCTGGAATTGGCAGTTCTTGTTACATGGCCTGGCATAGCCAACTGAGTTCACAAAGTGGCACGGAGGGATAAAACTCACTCTAATAAGGTACTCAGAGATTCTCTCATACATCTCTAAGACATCAAATGCCCTTGACATCCATTTGGTTTAAGGAAACGGATTAAAACTTGTTCAATGATGAGATCCCACCACAAGCCTGACCAAGATGTATCATACCTGTTGCCAACATAGAAATCCTTTTTTGGAAATAATATAGTATATTATATATTATATATACTATCATATATTATATATATATATATATATATATTCATTGTAATTATAAATATATATATAATACTTATATTATAATATATATATTTAAGTTATATATAATATATATAGTATATATGTACAGGATTATTAGCAAAACTCCGTGGTAGTTGCTGATGATAAATTGTGTTGGTGCTAGCCTCCTGAAAGTGAATGGTTTAATATTAATAATCAAGTGAGCCAGGGATGTATTATGTCTCCTTGGCTATTTAATTAGTAATGTGGAATGAAGTGCTGAAAGAATTTAGAAGTAGGGGTGGTAGGAAAAGGTGTTAGACTAATGGAGAATGGGAGAGGGTGGAGGGTGTTCTGCTTATTGTACGCTGATGATTTTTTCGCTGCTTACGTCATGCTCTTCTACTAAACTATATTTCTGAGCATGTTACACACCCAACCCAACATTTTTAGAAAGTATATTAAGTAGATATTATATATATATTATTATATATATATATATATTATATATATATATATAATATATATATATTTAGTTAGGTAGTTATATATTATTAGTATATAGTTTATATATATTATTATAGTAATAATATATATATTATAGTAATTATTATATATATAGTATAACTATATAAACAAATCTTTCCGAGTACTATATAAAGGTTATATATTAATATATATATATATATAATATATATTATTATATATATATATAATTATATAATATATTATATATATTATTATAAATAAAAATATATATATATATTATAGGGTTATATAATATATATATAATTATATTATAGTATATATATATAGTATATAGAGATTGTAGTATTATAGTATATATCTATATATAATTATAAAAATATTTTATCATATATAGTAGTATGATAATGTCTTATATTATAAAATAACTACAGTTATATAGTAGTATATTGGTAACTCTGAAATGCCGACTATATATAATAACATTTAAGGAACTTCTGCTTTATAATAATAATATATTTGTGTATTGATATTATATATACCATAGTAACAGCTTAGTATATCTGTATATATTAGAGTATTACCAGCTACTACATCGAGTATATATAGTACATATATAGGTATATTAATATATACTTGATACTATATATAATATATGTATATATTGTATATTATATATATATAGTCATATTAATATGTATTATTTCTTGTACTATATACTATACTATATTATATTATTATACTTATATTAATATAATTAATAATTTATATATATATTATATATATATTATATATATATATAATATCTATATACTAATTATATATGGAAAACTAAGCGGTAGAAGTTGATTGACATTACACCGCAGCAAGAGTAGAAGTGACTTAATTCATTGCCTCGTTAATTTTTTAATTAGCGCTTATTTATATATATATATAATATAATATATATTTATAGGTTATTAATATTATACGCTATATATAGGAGGTGGAAAAAAGGTTTATCACGATAGGTGATAATATAATATATATTTATATAGCGTCTTATGATATATATATATTATCCAATATATTAGGAGCTGTTAATTATATATATTATAATATATTATAATATATAGATATAATATTTATATTATATTTTATATGGTGAGTGTATATATGTGAATTTATGTAGTATATATATAGTATATATACATATTATATATTTATTATTTGGTGAACATATATATTATGATATATATTTTAATATAGAATAATATTTAATATATTATGTAAAATTATAATAGTAAGTAATATATAAATACATACAAAAATAATGTAGTTGAGGTGCTCTTAAATATTTATACTTATTAAATTATATTTATAGTATATATAGGTATATATTATATAGTATATATATAGGATAATATATATATATATATATAATCATAGACATCGTATATAGAGAACTAATACACGGTATAATTAATAGTACTATATATACTATACGTTAGCTAGATTAGTTGTATATGTGATGATATACATATATATATATATGGCATATATATATATATATATATTTTATATATATTAGTATAATTATAATCATACTATAAGCTATGATATTACTCTATCATTGATGTTAAATCATAATGGTTAAATATATATATATGATATATAGCTATATATAGTACTATAGTACTACAATATACTTAAATATGTATATGTGAAGTTAGTAATATATGTATATATAATATGGTTATATGATAATAGTATAAATATTACCCTTAGTTAACTACTCCTACTATATTATATATAATATATATATAGTATTAATGAATTACATATGAACCATAAATAACTCTCATCCTCTGTTTCAGCAAAATAATACTCTCGTCTTGTGTATCAATTAATTTATATATAGTATAGGAGATTTAAAATAGAGTGGGTTATATATATTTATATTCTTGTTTTGTTATTAGTCTGCTATATAGGTTTTTATATTATATGTTTGTTATAATATTTATAGTCACTTAATATAGTAGTATATTGTTATAGTCACTACATTATATTATAAATTAATAGGATAATAATTAGAAGGTTGAGAGGGTCTATTAAGTGTATATAACTTTAATATATAGTAATGATATCAAGAACTTAATATTGCCTGGTCTAAACTTAGATATTTGAAAAACTATCATCTAAATTATTTTAACTTAGTTTATTTTATATGATGTGCAAAGAGTTTTGATTTTTAAAGTGTAAAAACGGATTAAATACTTGTTTATGAACACTCTTAATGATGTTGCCTATCTCCTCAACATCACACTGAGAGCCTGTCCCACATGTATACTACCAGTCACCTCTTGTGTCAAAAGGAATCATGAAATCCTTTTTGGTTTTATGTATTATAATATAACTGGAAGGCTATAGGTATAGATAAATGGTTATCATATATAGATATATATATATATAGTCAATTACCTTATTTTATATTAATAACTTATTATTTAGTAGTAACAGGGTATATATCCCTGGTATACCTATTAATGAGTATAACTGAATTACTAATGGATAGCCTAAAAATTAAATTGGTTTTTAATAAATATATATATACCATATTTAATTATATATGGGAATGAGGAGTAGTATATTATTATTCTATAGGTACTTTATATTATGACAGAGTGGATGATATATATTATGCTCACACAAAACTCTCTCGGTTTTTGTTAAAAAAGGACAGCGTAGTAGGTAGTTGCTGATGGGACTAACAATTTGTGTCTGGTGTATGTTCAATCTCTAGAATATGTGAAATGTTTAATATTAGAATAATCATATAGGTGGATCCGAGGGATTTATGGCTATCATTATTGTTTACGGCTTGGTTGCTATTTAATTTTAGTGTATGCGGGACGAAAGATATGTGGATGGAAGTGAGCTGAAGAGGAATTAGAGTGGGTAGGGGTGGGTAGAGATACAAGGTGTGGTGGATAGACATATAAGTGGAAGTTATATGCGC
>JABUQX010062858.1:10000-12500 GCA_015478945.1 Trachelipus rathkii | reverse complement strand
ATAAAAGAGCTTCACACCTAAAAAAAATATTATAAAAACAAGGCCTACTAATTCATTAAAATCTGTGTAACCTAACGTAACCTAACTAACCTAATTTAACCTGACCAAAGCTATATCTCTGTACCATTAATTAGTGAGAACTCGTCACAGACAGAAAATCCACCCTAGAGCTTCATGGGACCCCGACGGACCCTCACTATGGTAAATCGTCAATGTAAGGGTTCATCCCTTGGCCCAGGTGGGCCACAACCATGCCCCCATACAAAACCCCGCCACTCTCTCCTATCATGCACCCTTACTCTCGCCTCTGCCAAACTCACATTTCTCTCCTTCAGACATTCGTTTACTGACTCAATCCACTTTCTCTTCGGTCTCCCAGCCGGTCGGTTCCCAACACACTCACCACTATACATCCGCTTAACCAACCGACTATCATTCATCCTTTCCACATGACCAAACCATCTCAACATACTTTCATTTATTTTCTCATTTACCCCTTTCTTCACACACCACACCCTCTCTAATACGTTCATTCCTTCTCTTTATCAATTCTTCTCACACCTAGACAACCCTAAGATTGTCCATCTGAAACACATTGAACTTTAGATCTATACTTCTTATTCCAGACCATAGTCTCACTACCATACAATAACACAGGTAACAACATACCCTCATGTAAGACCCTAGCGCACTCAAGACTTAGTCCCTTTGCATTCACCAAGGATTTAATTACACCAGCCACCTCCTACCATTCACAACTTTCCTACTACACTCTGCATCGTCCGTTCCCCATCTCATCCAACTTATACCCTAAATATTTAAACTCCAGCCACTTGTTCTAGCTGCTCACCATCTAACATAACGTCACTCTGAGGAGTGGTTCCTCACTCACAACCATAACCTTACTCTATCTACGTTTACTTTCAAACCCCTCCTTTTACTACACACCCTGCCAAATCTCTCTACCAATCCTCTCAAACTCTCTTCAGATTCGCCACACAGAACCAAATCATCCGCATATAATAGGTAGGGCACCCTCCACTCATCTCCATTCTCCATCATTCTAACACCATTTCCTGCCATTCCCCACCTCGAATTCTTTCATAACCCCATCCATATACAAATTGAATAACCAAGGAGACATAACACAACCCTGTCTTACTCCGCTATTAATCCTAAACCAATCACCATTGACACCATTTATTCTTACACACGCTTCACTATCGTCATACATACTTTAGATTCCATTCAGAAGCCTACCACCAACACCATATATCACTAACACCTGCCATAAAGCTTCCCTATTAACTCTATCATACGCCTGTTGCAAAATCCATAAAACCTAAATACAATTTATTCTTCTTTTCCTTCATTTCTCAATCATTTGTTTTCAATGTAAAGATTTGATCCACACATCCTCTACCACTCCTAAACGCACCTTGTTCTTCACCAATCAGTCCTTCAGTCACTCGACGCACTCTTTCGACCAAAATACCAGCATATACCTTCCCTACAACACTCAATAAACTTATTCCCCTATAATTTCTACAGTTCCCCTTTTCTCCCTTACCCTTATATAAGTGTACTATTACCGCTCTCCTCCAATCCCTTGGAACTATACCCTCTATAAACGCTTTATTAAACAACTTCAAATCCAATCAACACTATCTCGCCTCCGATTCTTGATCATTTCACCTAGTAATTTCATCTACCTGCAGATTCCCATTCTTAACTTTTTTTCACTCGTACCCATTACCCTCCTCCTTACTAATAACCTCATCCCAAAATACCCTATTCCTTCTTGCACATCAACCCACACACATTCCCACTACACCTCTATTACATGTAATAATTGTGCAGATTCTGCGAAGTGTTCTTTCCACCACTGTTTTCTCTCAACCTACTTATCAGTTACAAAAGCACATTCCTTATTCATTCATTCTAAGCAGATTCCCCTTATTCACATTCTTAACCTTTCGCGCTTCCTTCCAGAAGAGCTTCCTATTCCCTTGTAAGTCCCCATTCATCCTCCTTCCAAACTGTTCATTTACCTCTTGTTTTCTCCTACGTATACACCTTTTAGTATTTCTTTTTTCCTCCTTATATAATTCCAAGCATCTTGCTTTTGAGTCATCATCATTTGCTTTTTTAGGTACATTCAACACGCTCTTTTTTACCCTTTAAACGCTTTCATTCACCTCTTCATTCCACCATTTCACTGTTATAACATTCTTTACTTCCTACTTTACACATCCACATTTTAAAACTTTCCTTTTGCACTTACTAAAAATTTGCTTCCTCATTTTGCCCCCAGATTTGTTCAGTATCAACTTATTCACATTCAACCGTTTTACTAGCGAGCTCTCTTACATACTTATCCTTATTATCTTTCACACTTAACTTCTCAACTCTTAATTTTACCTATTTCCTTTCGTATCACCTTCCTCTCCATTCAAGCCCCCACTAACTTTAATTTTACATGGAACAACATAATGATCCG
>JABUQX010062858.1:0-2500 GCA_015478945.1 Trachelipus rathkii | reverse complement strand
CAGAAAATAAAACATGGAAAAACCCACCCAAGCCCAAGCTTAACGCAAATTTCTCAGGTGAGCGCAGACGTGTGTCTTAAAGAGTTAAAGAAGGAAAGATTAAATACAGCTGGAAAAACAGAAGAAGAAAAGGAGTTCCACAGAACAGAAGTAGCTGGAAAGAAAGAGGCACCACAACGAATAAGTCTGGAGTTTTTAATACTCACGTAATATTCATGTGAGAGCAAGGCACCCCTTGTGATACGAGGGTGACGCAAGGGTGGTGGAATGCGAGAGGTCAACTCCCCCGAGCATCTGTCGCTGTAGTACCTATGGAAAAGAAATAGAGCGCCAACGTCACGTCGCAGAGATAGAGGGCCAAGGGGTTTGAAAGAAGGGGACAGTTTATTAGTATCTTAGCTTTAGACTCAACCATATCCAATGAAAGGATGGAGCCAGAGATCCCCCCCCTTCCAAATGTGAGAACACTACTCCATACATGGGCGAATAAGGCCCTTATTTAACTGGAGTAACTGTTCAGAGGAAAACAATTTCCGCAACCTGAACAGAAAACCCAGCTTCTTTGAGGTCAACTAAACAACCATTGTAATATGAGTTTTCAAAGACAATTTGTTGTTTGTGGTGAGACCAAGAATGTTTAGGCTATTCACAGGTGAGACGTTAGAGACGTCGAAGGGAATTTAGGAAAATTTTGAAATGTTTTTGAGAGGGAGATGTAAAGAAGTTGAGTTTCTAAGAGGAATTTTACATTACAGGTTCCGGTGACCCCCACCGGGAAAGCGATGCAGATCGCCATGAATAGAATCGGAAAGCTGAAGATCGAGAGGCAACTCTATTTGCAAAAAGTGGAGCAGATTTAAAATGAGTAGAAGAATGAAGAGTTGAGTCATCGACATAAGAGTGAACAGAGTTAGAAGTAGAGCTGAGGAGATCGTTGATGAAAAGTAGGAACAAAGTTGGAGATGAAACAGAACCTTGAGGAGCATCACGATTAACAGGAAAGAAGGAATAGAACGCTCCATCAACGAGTGCTGATATGTGGCGATCGGAGAGAAACCTAGACAAGAGTAAGCAAAGCGAGGAGGAAACCCAAAGGAAGGGAGCTTAGAGAGCAATGAAGCGTACCATACCAGGTCAAAAGCTTTGAATATGTCAAGTTCCACCACGCAAGACTCCCCGTAGTCCCTAAAAGCAGAAGACCATATATCAGTTATATATATATATATATATATATATATATATATATTATATATATATATATTATCTTTATAGATATATATATATATAATATATATATTATTATATATCTGTCTATATATATATATTACTATATATATAAATATATATCATATAACTGTCATACTGATGATCTGAAAGAAAGAAATGAGACTCCAGATGATCCAGGAAATGAGAGTTAAGAAGTTTTTAAATGAATTTAGATATAATACAAGTGAGAGCTATAGGGCGATAGTTTGAAGGATCAGAGAGGCTACCTTTTTTTGGGATTGGTTGAACATATTCGCGCTTCCAGCACTAAGGAAATGTATTAGAATTAAGACATAGAGGGTAGAGTTGAATGAGGACAGGCGCCAGCTCAGAAGCACACTCCCTCAAAACACGGGGAAGAATGCCATCCTGGCTACTAACCTTACTGGCTTTCATAGATCTCAGGATCCCATGCACACGATTATGTGTGATCACAGGAAAAGACATTGGAAACCTGAGAGGAGAATGGGTAGAATGATGGATGCCAGAATAGTCCAGGGTAAAATTAGATAAAAAAAGTAGGCCAAAGTGATTGGTCTTTTCAGATGGATAGTTAACTACACAACCGTCAGAGCAAATAAGGGGAGGAAAGGCTGATTTACAAAAGTTGTTAGAGATGTTTTTGGCAAGACTCCAGAAATTTTTATCAGTTGGAGAACCAAGCATGTTGGCTAATTTTCTTTTAGTGAAAGTGTACTTAGCCTATCAAATAGTATCCCTTCAACGATTCTGAGCAGAATGAAAATTAGTGAGAGTGATGGGAGAGCAAGAGTTTTTTCATACCCGATACGCAATGTCTCTCTATTGAATGGCGCGAGAACACGCTTCATCGAACCATGGATTTTGGGAAGAAAAGGATTTAGTTGAAGATGGAATGAACCTGCTCATCCCATCGGAGATCACGGCCCCTACCTTTTCAGCGGTGACCGAAGGATCCTCCAAGTCAAAGCAGGATTCACTCCAAGAGTAGTTAGCATAAAACGACGCAATGCCCCCCCCCTAATTAGCAAAATTAAAGTGCCAGAAGTTACGTTTAGAGCATGGTCGATCTCCTAGAGAAAAATATTATAATTAAGAGCTAAAAGGTTGTGGTCAGAGTTACCAATAGGAGAAAAAATGGTGAATTTATAACGAGAATGAGTTGTGGTGACACATAAGTCAAGCGTGTTCAAGAATTGGTTAGGTCATCTTGATATGTATAGCTTCCTTAATTAACTGTTCCAGATCGTTGAGA
>JABUQX010062857.1:35000-39441 GCA_015478945.1 Trachelipus rathkii | reverse complement strand
GGTACTAGCCTACACCATTGGTATTTAAATCATAAGATGGGCAAGCCAGATGCGCGATCCAGAATGCGCAATAATTTTTCACTCTTAAATTTATTTGATTTATAAAAAATATTATTTTATTTAAAAATATATTATTAATAATATATTTATATACGAATTATCATCTTATTTGAATTATTTGTACACAATGTTAAGTGTTACTTCAAATAAAATATATAAATTTAATATATATTCTGTTGGCGCTAAGAATTAACGTACCACGTGACATTACGTCACCAGCCTATGCCCAAGAATTTTTAATTATAGAATTATGTACGCAATTTATTATTTTTATTTTAATTTATAAACACATTAATCACTAATATATTTTATACAACGACATTATTATCTTAATTTAAAATATCATTTACACAATGTTTTAAGTGTTATTCAAAATATAATTATTAATTTAATTAGCACCATGGACATTACGTCAACCAGGCCTATGCGCAGGAATATTTAATTCTAGAATTATGTACATTTATTTATTATATTTATAAATACATTATCAATCAACAATATATTTATATACTTAATTATTATTTAATTTAAAAAAAATATGAAAATGAACTGTAATTTCAAATTATAAATAGAATTTTATTAATTAATATTTTTGTCGCGCAAGAATTAACGCAAACACCAGTGACATTACCGTCCACCAGCCCATGCCGCAAGAAAATTTAATTCTAGGAATTATGTGCGCATTTATTAATTTATAAATTTTTTAATTTATTTTAAAATTTATATGAGCGGAGGATAAATTTTATTTACTAAATTAATTACCCCTTTTAATTACCAATGCCACTTTGGGTGAAGAACACTTATTATATACGCTTAATGTAATTTGTAATTTGAGAATTGGCAATTGTATTTCTTATAATTATGAAACTATGCAACATAAATTTTACCAATTAGTTCTTTCCCGGGTCTGGGCACCATTTATCAACTTTTTTTAGGCTTCAGAAATTAATCTCTACAAAATATAGGGGTAACTTCAGAGGTCCACTGCAACCTTTAAATTCAAATAACTAAAATTAAACTAGGAAAATTAAATTGTGGACTCTATACTTTCAAATCTAACTTACGTTAGAATCCAAACTGTGTTGTAAGTGCCCACAAGAAGGAACTGTAAGTCTTCATAGCGAGGGGGTTACAGCTAAAGTAAATAATTACTATTTTTAATAATGGGAACTCAAATTTAAAAGACACCAAACAAATTATGAATGTTACAAAGAAAATAATAGAGAATAGGAAGGTTACCGTTATTTTACTTATTTACATCCGTGTTTAATCCTAAGGTTGATGTTTTGAATGAGTATGTATTGACCATATTGAGAAAATGGAACGTTCTCACCGTGCACGGGGGCTTGATAAATTACGACTGAAATTTTAAAACAACCTTTCTTCCATGATTCTGGGAACTAAGAAGCCCCGTCTAATTTCTGCCATGGGCTACTACGCTCTTCTTATTATGACGCATCAAACCTCGGGATTATAAGAATTGTGTCATGATGAGTGGTATGCCTTCCTTTATCCTCTCCCCGCTCCCTCATCTCCCTTTTCTCCAAACAAATCACTTACTTTGTGGTTGTCCAAATTTTCGATAATATATATATAATATATTATATATATAATATATATACTATATATATATTATATATATATATAATTTTCATATATATATATAATATATATATATTATATAATAGTATATATTTATATATTATTTATATATATCAGCCTGTTAGTGATTACTATATATATTATAAATATATATATATATATAATATATTATATATTATATATATATATATTATATATATATATATTAATAATATATATAATTATATATATATATATATATATATATATATTATATATATATATATAATATATTATATATATATATATATATATATATATATTATCACGTATTTATAGGGGCTCGAGCCGACGGGGAACAGATGGGGGACGTTTTCATTACCCCGTAGGGGGGGGTCGGAGGAACCCCCGCGCCGACACCCAAATACCAAGAGCGGGGGGTTTCCGGAGACCCTCCCCGGAGAGAGGGCGGAAAAATAGTCCTACCCTGTCGTCCCCGGAAGGCCGAGAGACCCCGACTCCTGCCATCGGGGCGGTCAACCCTTGGGGTACCCATTAGTTTTAAAAAAAATGTTTCTTTTTATTTTAAAAAAAAAACACTAATGGGGTACCACAAGCGGTGACCGCCCCGATGACAGGATCGGGGTCTCTCGGCTTCCGGGGAACTACAGGGTGGGACTATTTCCCCCCCTCCTGGGGAGAGTGTCTCCAGAACCCCCGCTCTTTGGTATTTGGGTGTCGCGGGGGTTCCTCCGCCCCTCCCCTACGGGGTATGGAAAACCGTCCCCCCATCTGTTCCCCGTCGGCTCGAGCCCCCTATAAAGCCCATATATATAATATTTATATATTATTATATACTAGTATATATATATATAATATATATATATATATACTTAGATATATATATATAATATATATATATAGGTAAGGTGTCGGGGCGGGGTTCCTGTGGGAGGGAGTTTAATGTTTCCTCAAAATCGGAAACCATACTCTTGAAACAATAACGAACAGTTACAAGATCTGTGGGAACTGTAACGAATTTTCGCATGTGTAAACAATTAAGACCCGAACGAATCTTATTTAAAAGACAAAGTCTGTTCTCTTTCGCCTGGTTAACAGCCTGGTTAACAGACAATGAAAGGGAGAACCGACAGCTTGTAGTCGGTAACAGACAAGTGAAGGTCTGTTTATAAAGTCGAGGAGGGTTTTGTCTAAAGAACATGACCAAGACTAATGGATCTTCTCTAAAGAAAGGAAATTGTGGTCGTTGTTGAATATTAAATAACTCTGTTTTTCTCGTTTTGAAAACCACGAGCAGCCAACGGATTTTCAAAATTTAGGCATAGCCAAAATGGAAAGATTTGTTCCCATAGATCGGAAGGGGGCGCGGATTGGGTAGAAGGTAGGCAGGGACACACCCCGGAAGAGGGATCCCCTCCAATGAACAAGACTTAAGATGCCCTGAAGGAGGAGCATCACGTCGGGGTAACGAGACTTTTTTGATTCTAAAGGCAGTCGTTACTAGACAGTCTGAGTGACGGATGTAAAATCCTTTTAACGTTCTGTGTTTTTCATTCGTAGAACATTTTGTATTATGTAAATAATTGACAGTTATTCTGACTTCGTGAACAGGGTGCTTAGCTGTTTAACTTCCGTGTTTTCGATTCGCAGATTATTTCTTTTTGACTATGTAAATATTAGTGCTCATACGATTGTGTTTCAACGGGAATTTTCGATTCCTAACATAGAACGACAATCGTGAATTCTATAGCATTCTTTTTCCATGTAAATAAAGGCGAATTTAAATTCACTAACATGTGATTCGGTGTACAGTCATTCGAATTGATAAGTGTGAATTCGCTATTCTCCGTGTCTCGCTTTCGAAAATGTTGTTTAATTTGTATATATCTAGTTCAAAATTAACGTAAGTCTCATTTGCTTTGAATTTGTATATGAAACGTCAATACCAATAAATGAATCAATCTACGGAGTTCGCCTTGCGAATTTCAACTGAATGATTATGAGAACTTCTTTACTCTTAGAGACAAGGTTGCAGGTTTGAGGTTTTTTTTTGTATCAAGAAGTCATTGGTGAGTGTTGAATTCTTTCTTTTACTCTTAAGATGTTACTTCTATCTGAAACAATCGAACCGAGAGTTGCTATAGTCCTGGAGAAGTTTCTTATACAGGCAACTTAATTTGCAACGAGACGATAGTTTTTGCTAAACTGTTGATCACCTCCGTTGCATCCGACGTTTTTTCTTATTATATGCAAACTCTCCCCCCAGAACGAATACTTAGGTATCGTGCTCACGAGCGGTTAGATTACATTGTAATTTTAAGAATGAGGATCAGTGTATGTGTGCATCAAACTCTGTGATCACAACAAAGGAATGGGATCTAACCCCACACCTTAATTTAAAATCATACAACATTCTATTGCTGTCCATTCAGTAGAACTATCGTTGATTACTAACTCCATTTTGATGTTGCAAACATCTACTCACTAACCATCTTGTTTCACTTCCTTCACCTCCTTTGTTATTTACCTTCTGTTGCACGCGCTCTTCGACTTCTTTATATCTGTTAAAGGTACACCGACCACCATGTCGGGTTCCTAAAACCGCACCGCACGAGGTTTTAGGAGGCGTAGGGGGAACCTTTCATGACCCTTCTGGTCATCTGTCATAACTCTTCTTCTCGCGTTTGAGTGATAATTGGTGCAATAGATCGGTATCTTACTGAATCTCAACATCTCTCCCTGCATATATATCCACACTCATATAATATATTTTTATGAC
>JABUQX010062857.1:0-32500 GCA_015478945.1 Trachelipus rathkii | reverse complement strand
TTTTCAATTTTTTTTTTTTATTTTTCCATTTTATCTTTTGTTTATTGTGTTTGTGTTTAACTGTTGTCACTGCTCTGAGGACACACACAGTACACACACACGAGTACACACATAGGTGTAAATCCCTGTAATTTGTGTGTAGCTATCTTTTGTTTGTGGTGTCTGTGTTTTACTATTGTTACTGACTCTGAGGAAACATACACAGCACACACACACGAGTACACACATAGGTGTAAACCCCTGTAATTTGTGTGTAGCCCTTTCTTTTCAGATAATTATATTATAATAATTTGTTGGCAGTATTATATTACTACTATTAATATCAAACGCTTATCTGCGCTCACCTTGCCTAATTCTGGCCCACCGGACTCTGCGCCGCAGCAGATATTCCACGTAAAGCCGGAAAATAAGGTAAGTCTTGTGAATTTTTTGTGTATTTTTTTTTTTTGTCTTATATAACCTTAGTCATAAGTTAGTTTAAGATTAGACACTAAGCCATAGTTTTAAGTTTCTCTGCAACGCTTTTACTTGCATGCACCCTCTATCGCTTCTATCCCTTACTTATTTGCAGGAAATAAATCACAGGAATTCTGATAAGTAGTACGATTAAACTCAGGTGTGCTTAAGGGTATTGGAACATTCCAAGAGACCCTTCACACGACCCATTACTGACCGCGGCGCAGCGACGCCACAGTCAGTGGTTCGTACTGAAAAGAGTGGTTCGTACTGAAAAGATTCTTTCCGCTTTCCCTTGATACGAGTGCGTACGCACATACCCCGTAATCATGGGCTCGGGACGCGAAGAAACCAACGCAGAAGAGGGGAATCCTCCCGGGACACCCCCTCCGGCAGACTTGAACCTGACCCCAACCCAAGATAACAATCAAAATAGAGGCCAGCAACAAAATCAGAGAAACAAACCAAAACGGGTGAAGTTCGCCGAACGACAGCGAGATGCCCTCAGTCAGAACGCTTCTGCGGAAATGACCGAGCTGAAGGAGTTGGTGGGAAGACCGGATTCATCGGCAGGGGACATCTTAGCACTAGTACAGCATTTGGAGGAGACTCTTACCCAGTTGGAGGAGGCGAACGTCGTGATCCAAGATTACCTGGATCGCGACGATTTTATGACCGACTATGCGGAGAGTAGGAGACTTCACCTAGCTATCCGTAAAGCGATCAACGCCGGCAACAACACTTTAGCCGCCAGAGAGAGGGTCAGTCACAGAACAAGTCGATCCCCTTCCCCATCGAGAGCCTCTTGTTGTTCGGGGGGTCGGCGGGCTCCCACGCTTTTCAAGGCCCCCACCAGGAACTTACCTACCTTCGGCGGGGACCCTCTGGAGTTCGCTAGCTATATAGAGTCATTTGAAGCCATGGTTAACGGACATAATTATGATCCCATAGAAAAACTCCACGCTTTACTCCAGAGTTTGCGTGGGGATGCCAAACAATTAATCTCAGGGTTCGCAGTGAGGGGAGAAAACTATAGCATTGCGCTATCTCTTCTCAAGAACAACTATGGTGACAAGTCGAAGCTCATAGAGACCCTCATTGCCCGGTTAGGCGGGCTCCCTAGCCCTAAAAATACTTACGCCGATCTTTTTCGTTTTAAAGCTGATGTTACTTGTTTCACAGAGTCTCTGAAGAACCAGGAGGTAATTGGGGACTGTCAAGGTTGTTCCATTATCTTAGGGACCCAACTTTCCTTCAAATTGCCAACGGAAGTTAAAGAGAGAATCCCTTGGGCCGACGCGCGTAAGAGCTGGACGATCCAATCAGTATTGGACCTGGTTGATCAGGCCCATCGGATTCTTGCAGGCCGCCAAACCTTTCACGAACAAACCAAAGACCAATCCCGACTTCCAAAGGAGGGAGGAAGCTTCGAGGGGTTACGCGGATAAACGACCGAGTGGTGCCAACAAACAGAAGGTGTCTACAGTGTTGAGCACCACGGGAAATAAACCGGCAATTCCCAAGAACCAGCCTCCAACGAGGCAGGACAAGAACCCTGCCAGATCGGACAAACGAAGTTGTCGGTTTTGCAAGGAGGAGCACTTCCCATCTGAATGTGTACTATGCTTACAACGCCAGAGATGAGACTAACAGTGGTTAGGAGTCGCGGCTGGTGTGAAAGATGCCTGGCGGAAAATCATGCCACGGCAGACTGTCAGTACGCTAGGGCTTGTTTCCGTTGCAGGGCACCGGACCACCACATCGTATTTTGTCCTCAACCAATCTCTCGAACTGGCAGCCGCCCACTAGCGCAACCAGATCCGCAGGGCCCAGGACCCTCAGGGGATCCCGCCTCGGGCCATTATGCCGCTCTTTGTTCTGGTGGTAAAGGCATGGCACTTCCGTTGGCCGATTTGATCGTATCCAGTGGGGCTAACACCCTTACTCTTAGAACGCTATACGACGCCGGATCGCAGAAGTCTTTGATTTCTAAATCAGTAGTACAGAAACTACAATGCATACCACATTCCCAGGTCGAGATTGCCATCAATGGAATCAACCAGCAGGGCGTGGCGGCCCCTCATGATGTCGTCACTCTCCAAGTCAAGACAAAAGAAGGTACGGTCCCCATCACCGCTATTGTGGTGGAGCACTTGCCATCTAATCTGCAGATCCCCGGCTTGGTCAAAACCACCCGAATGCTTCGTAGACAACGTGTCCACCTTGCTCATCCTTATCCTGACAGCGATGTGATCGATGGAATTCAACTCCTGATCGGTGTGGACCACATGAGACAATTCCTGAAATCATGTGAGTCCCGCTTCGGCGTTGACCTTATGAAGACCAATGTGGGCAACATGATATGGGGACCTCTACCCTTTTCCTCGAAGAACACTGCCTCCCAAGTTACAGTAGTGTCCGCATTTAGAGCAGAAGTTCGGCTCACCAACGATTGGAGACCGGATCTTATTTGTCATCAGACGGAACAGCACTTTCCTCCCCCCCCGTTGGCAGGAAGTGTGACGAAGGCGTTCCGGGGTCTAGACCACTCGCCTCTCCGTCCTGAGGCAACCTCTCCAGCCACTGAATCACATCCTATTTCTTCCCTCCAGTCGGAAGAAGGGCTACAGGATACGAGTGAGACAGCGGACACGGTGACTCGAACTATCTGTTGCTCTACCAACGTTGCCTTGGGCTTATCCCCCCTCCAGAGGGCGGATGGGACCAACACCGGGGCACCCGAGGAAGTCGAATCTTCGTGACACCACCTCGAGCGCTCTCCGACCGCTGAAACTCCATCCTCCCTCTCGTTGGAGGATGGAATGTTGATGACGCCCGAGGATCTTAAGCGCTCATGCCCCCCTACGATCCTAGGCCCCCTCCCGACGGAGGAGGCGGGCCCCCCTACGCCAGATCTGGATCGACTTTGGTCACTGTCCCAGATTGGTATTCTGCAGGATGAACAATTCACAGCAGCCGAGAAAACCACGCTGGAGGCCTTCGAAGAAAACTTGTCATTCGAAAACGGCCGATACGTGGTGTCGCTACCCTGGCGTGACAGCCACCCCTCTCTTCCCGACAACTACGCCTTGGCTAAGAGGCGTCTGTATAGCATCCTTAAAAGGTTGAGAGGGGACGCTGAGTTGATGGAAAGTTACGCTGATGTTATCCAGGATCAACTAGAGAGGGGCTTCATTGAAGAAGTACTCCTATTACTCCGATCCACCCCAAAGCCAAGCTGCACTATTTACCCCACCATGGGGTCCGGAAGTCCTCGTCCACCACAGCACTGAGACTAGTGTTTGATTGTTCTTCTAACAATCCTAGTCTTAATCAGTGCTTACACAGTGGACCTTCCCTCATCACTGATTTGACCAAGATCCTTCTGAAAATTCGGTTGAGAGACGCTACGTTACATCCTCGGACATAGAGAAGGCTTTTTTAGCCATACGTCTCAGGTTGGAAGATAGGGATTCCACGCGTTTTTTGTGGGTGAAAGATCCTTCTGACCCCAGAAGCCCTTTGGTCACCTATCGGTTCACTTCCGTCTTATTCGGAGCCACCTGCAGTCCGTTTTTGCTGGCGCCGCCTGCATTCAACACCACGTCCGAAACTCAGACACCGACTACGAGGACGTGATTTTGAACCAAATCTATGTGGACAATCTGTTCGGTACCTTCGACACCGAAGCAGGAGTAGAAGATTTCTTTCTTCAGTCCCGGTCCCTCTTCGAAAAAGCCGGTCTCAACTTACGAGAATGGGTGTCCAATTGTCAAGAAGCGAACGTAAAGTTTCGAGAGAACAAGGCGGCCGCCGAAGACACTACGATTAAGGTTTTGGGTATGGAGTGGGATACGAACGAGGACACCATTTCCTACCCCCTCAAAGTTGTCGCCTCGGAAGCGGCTACCAAGAGGGCTATTCTGCAGAACCTCGCTTCCATATTCGACCCACTGGGCATCTTGTCCCCAGTGGCTGTTCGAGGTAAGATTCTCCTGCAAAAACTGTGGAAGGAGAAACTAAGTTGGGACAAACCCATTTCCGTCGAACACCGAAAGGAGTGGATTTCAATCGCCGACCATCTACAACGCTGTTTGCAATTAACGATACCAAGACAGCTGATTTTTGCTCGAAAGGTGGAACTTCATGCCTTCTCAGACGCATCGGGCGCAGCCTATGCCACTGCGGTGTACGCTGTATCAATGGGAGAACGCGTTCCCATCGCCAGTCTTCTTATGGCGAAGGTGAAAGTTGCACCCATGAAAGAACTCACGATCCCGCGTTTGGAACTAATGGGAGCTCTACTCTCCTCCCGAATCATTAAATTTGTTATCGACGCCTACAAGGATTTGCTAGAGATAGTTAAGATCTACTGCTGGTGTGACAGCCAGGTGGCGTTGCGCTGGATATTCTCCTCCAAGCAGCTCCCCCTCTTCAACCAGAACAGAGTCGATGAAATCCGTAGAAACTTGCCGACAGCCGAGTGGCGGTACGTCCCTACAGAAGACAACCCCGCCGACGCGGCGTCTAGAGGCGTGAGTTATAAGTACGTATTCACGGACTTATGGAAGAAAGGCCCCCCTTGGCTCACCTGCCCTCCAAATTGGCCCGTCTGGACCGAACACCCTTCCCTCTGTGAAGGGGCTACGGGGACGGACGAGGTCATAGTAGCCGCTTCCACCACCGCGGTACCGAAAGCGGCTCCCATCTTCGATTTAGAGCGTTACTCCTCTCTCAACAAGATCATACGGATCACCGCCCTGGTTCACAGGTTCATCGAGAACTTGAGGAAATCCAGGCAGAAGCTCCCTATGACCCGGTCCGTCTCTCGGCCCGAATTCTCCCATCTGATTACCGTAGAAGAGAGAAGTAACGCGGAACTCTACTGGATTCGGAGGCTACAGAGGGAACACTACCTACCCGAAGTTACGTGCCTCCGAGACTCCCTACCTTTAACGAACTTGGTGAAACAACTGAGCCTGACGCTAGTAGATGGAGTCCTCAGATGTGACAGGAGATTGAGCAATGCGATGATACCTTTCGACGCAAAGTTTCCTATGCTGCTGCCATCAGACTCACATCTCACCCGACTCATCATATGGCAACTTCACCAAACGAACCACCACGTTGGTATTTCAGAGCTCGTGTCGATCGTCCGCCAGCGGTTCTATTTCACTCGGATGAGGACAACGGTGAAGAAAGTGATACGCCCGTGTGGTCTTTGTAGACGTTTACAAGCTGCACACTTTCGCTCGGCGCCACTAGCTGCCTTGCCTCGTTCCCGAGTGGTAGAAAGCAAACCGTTTACGGTAATCGGAGTGGACCTCACAGGCTTTTTTAATGTCAAAGTTCCTAGGAACGACGTGACTAAAAGCTATGTGGTTTTGTTCACTTGCGCTGTGACTAGAGCGATACATTTAGAACTAGTCTTCGACAACAGCACCGAGTCATTTGAGAGCGTTACGCCGGTTTATCGGGAGACGAGGAACACCCTCCGTAATATATTCTGACAACGCAACGTATTTCCAAGCAGCATCCCAACACCTAAGGGACTTGTGGGAACTCCCCTCCGTGAAGGACTTCCTAACCCAGCATTCCATCACTTGGAGATTCAATCCCGCTAGAAGCAGTCATTACGGTGGATTCTTCGAACGTTTAATAGGCCTGACCAAGACTCATCTTCGGAAGACCCTCAAAACCTCTCTAGTTAGCTATGAAGAGTTCAATACGGTGCTTGCGGAGGTGGAATCTGTGGTCAACTGCCGACCCCTCACCTACGTGGGCGACGAGCTCCACTGCGAGGAGCCCCTCACTCCTTCCCACTTGTTGGTGGGGTACAAGCTGAACACCCTTCCAGTCCCCGAAGAATTACTTGAACATGATGCCACCTACAGGGACCCGGTGAAGGTTAACAAGAGGTACAAGTATTTACTTTCCCTCATAGCTAAGTTTCAGTCTGCTTGGAGCAAAGACTATCTGCTGAGCCTGAAACAGTCTTGGAACGTCTCCAACCGCCCTGACGTCAAGGTCGGAGACGTGGTTCTAATAGAAGACGATGGTCCTCGTCTAAAGTGGAAACTGGGCATCATCAAAACCCTTTACACTTCCCCCGATGGGCACACCCGTTCAGTATTGCTCAGTACGAGCCGTGGGGAAATAACAAGGGCCGTTATCCACTTGTACCCTCTGGAGATACACTCCAACCTGTTCGATCCCTCAGATCCGCTCCCTCCAACCGAAGCTCCTCAAACATCGGCCGCTCCTCCGGAAAGGCCCCTGCGACGAGCGCATGCGCTGGCTAAGCAGAGAATACGGGCTATCCTTTCCGAAGAAGAATAGCCCCCTGCCTGTCAACCCCCGCCTTTCCTTAAGTTCCCCTTAACTCCGCCCGGCCTAAACTTCCTTGCTTACGGAGACCATGGGTAAGGTGTCGGGGCGGGGTTCCTGTGGGGGGGAGTTTAATGTTTCCTCAAAATCGGAAACCATATTCTTGAAACCAACAACGTACACATCCGTTTGATACGAAAAAAAAAAAACAATAACGAACAGTTACAAGATCTGTGGGAACTGTAACGAATTTTCGCATGTGTAAACAATTAAGACCCGAACGAATCTTATTTAAAAGACAAAGTCTGTTCTCTTTCGCCTGGTTAACAGCCTGGTTAACAGACAATGAAAGGGAGAACCGACAGCTTGTAGTCGGTAACAGACAAGTGAAGGTCTGTTTATAAAGTCGAGGAGGGTTTTGTCTAAAGAACATGACCAAGACTAATGGATCTTCTCTAAAGAAAGGAAATTGTGGTCGTTGTTGAATATTAAATAACTCTGTTTTTCTCGTTTTGAAAACCACGAGCAGCCAACGGATTTTCAAAATTTAGGCATAGCCAAAATGGAAAAGATTTTCCCAATAGATGGAAGGGGGCGCGGAGGATTTGGACGGAGAAGGTAGGCGCAGGGACACACCCCGGTAGAGGGATCCCCTCCAATGAACAAGACTTAATATGCCCTGAAGGGAGGAGCAGTCACGTCGGCCTTGGTAACGAAGACCTTTTTTGAAAATCTTAAGGCATTCCGTTACTAGACAGTCTGCATCAGTTAGTGACGGATGAAAATCCTTTTAAACTTTCTGTTTCATGTCGTTAGAAAGATTTGGGTATTATGATAATAATTATGGACAGTTATCTGACTTCGGTTGAACAGGGTGCTTAGCTTTTTAACTCCGTGGTTTTTTTTCGATTCCGCAGATTATTCTTCTTTTTGACTATGTAAATCCATTAGTGCCTCATACGATTCTGTGGTGTTTCAACGGGAATTTTCGATTTCCACATAGAACGGACAATCCTGTGAATTCTATAGATTCTTTTCCCCTGGATCGTGTTGTAGTAAATAAAGTCGAATTTAAATTCCACTAACATGTGATTCGGTGTACAGTCATTCGAATTGATAAGTGTGAATTCGCTATTCTCCGTGTCTCGCTTTCGAAAATGTTGTTTAATTTGTATATATCTAGTTCAAAATTAACGTAAGTCTCATTTGCTTTGAATTTGTATAAGAAACGTCAATACCAATAAATGAATCAATCTACGGAGTTCGCCTTGCGAATTTCAACTGAATGATTATGAGAACTTCTTTACTCTTAGAGACAAGGTTGCAGGTTTGAGGTTTTTTTTGTATCAAGAAGTCATTGGTGAGTGTTGAATTCTTTCTTTTACTCTTAAGATGTTACTTCTATCTGAACCAATCGAACCGAGAGTTGCTATAGTCCTGGAGAAGTTTCTTATACAGGCAACTTAATTTGCAACGAGACGATAGTTTTGCTAAACTGTTGATCATCTCCGTTGCATCCGACGTTTTTCTTATTATATGCACAATCCATCCCACCCAGAACGTGTACTCCTATGTATCGTGCTCTGTCAGGCGTTTAGCTAAGTTAATTTTAAGGAAGTGAATGGTCGTGTATGTATGAAAGAGGTCCCATCAAACTCTGTGATCACAACAAGGAATGGGATCTAACCCCACACCTTAATTTAAAATCACACATCATTCTATTGCTGTCCATTCAGTAGAACTATCGTAGATTACTAACCATCTTGAAGTTGTAAACACCTAGCCATTAACAATCTTGTTTCGACTTCTTTAACCACCTTTCTCATTTACCTTCTATGGCATGCATTCTTCGACTTTCTTCTACCTATGATCAGGGACTCCGCGATAGCGGGTCTACGAGATATTGCATGTTCTTCTCGTAGGGCAATTGGAGGCTTTCTCGGCCCCCTTCAGGGGTCTGCTGTTGATTCTTCTCTCCCCCTTTTTTAGAGTGTAAAGTACGCGAGTGACTGCTTCCTTCTCAGTCATTCATATCTCCCCCTGCATATATATCCACACTCATATGATATATTTTTTATGACACAAATACTATACCTTAAATTGGCTAAAGAATTCTCACCTCCAATCTTTCTATTCGAATGATAGTATTATCAGAGAATAATAAATGAAGGTGAGAACCTTTGGGAAAATGTTCTGACAAATTATAGGGTAACACCAAAAACAACATATACAGTCCACTCATCTCTCTCTCTCACTACCTTCTTACTCTATCTAATTTGCCAAGACAAATAATAATAATAATAATAATAATAATAATAATAATAATAATAATAATAATATAATAATAATAATAATAATAATAATAATAATAATAATAATAATAGATAATAATGTTTATTATAATTATAATTTTTTAAAATAATAATAATATAATAATAATAATTAATAATCAATAAATGAATAATAATTAATAATAATAATAATAATAATAAATAAATAATAATAATAATAATATAATAATATATATAATAATAATAATTAATATAAACATTATATTAATAATAATATATAATAATAATAATTAATATAACTAATATAATTAATAATAATAATATAATAATAATATATATGTATAATAATAATAATAACTTTAATAATATAATTAATAATTTTAATAATATAATAATAATAATAATAATAATAATAATAATCAATAATAATAATATAATAATAATAATAATAATAATAATAATAATACATAATTAATAAATAATAATAATAATAAATCCTCAAAAATTATTTTAATTAATTCAATAATTTTTAATAATTTAACAAATTTTCATTTAACAATTTTTAACATTTTCCAATTAATAATATTATTATTAATTATAAAATAATAATCAATTTAACAATTTTAAAAATTATTAATAATAATAATAATAATAATAATAATAATAATAATAATAATAATAATAATAATAATAATAATAATATAATAATAATAATAATAATAATAATTAATTATTATTTTAATAATTTCAATAATTTTAATAATTTTAATAATTTTAATAAATTAACAATTTTAACAATTTTAACAATTTCAATATAATCAATGAACTAAGTTAATTAATAATAAATAAATAATAAAATACATAATAATAAATTATAATAATAATAATTAATATAATAATAATAATTAATATTAATAATAAGTAATAATAATAATAATATAATAATATTAATAATAATATATAATCTATATAATATAATAATAATTAATAATAATAATTATTAATAATAATTTAATAATAATAATAATAATTAATAATAATTAGAGGGCATAGTTTGCGTTTTCATGCGAAACCCTTTAGGTTTAGGGTGTTTGAGCCTCAATAACTATGATATGTAGTGGTATTACTTGGGGAAATTGGACGGGACTTTTTTTTTTTTTTTTTTTTGTAGTTTTTTACAGTGTTTATTTACAATTTCTTTACAGTTTATATTTTCTCCAATTTACAGTTTACAATTTCTTTCCAGTTTATATATTTCCTTAATGTGTGGTTAGCATACACCTTAGTTATAGTTTTTGCTTTTGATAGTAGTGGCGAATATATTGGCATATGTTTAGGATGTTAACAATTAAGGGTTAATTTAAGGGTGAGTGTTGTTTGCACCGATGCATGGCATGAAAGTATATATATATATATATATATTATATATATATATTATATATATATATATATATTGTAATTTTTATATATATATATATATATATAAATTACTATATATATATATATAAAGATACTTTTATATAAAAAACAGTGTCGATAATTTTATATGTCCATGATCCGGAATGTATTTATTTTATATTATATTATATATATATATATATATATATATATATAATATAGTATATATATATTTGTAATTTCATTATAGTTTCTATAATTTCTTTTAGAGTTTATGTTTTCTGTAATTTACAGTTTTATAATTTCTTTACAGTTTGTATTTTCTTTAATTTACAGTTTCTTTACAATTTCTTTACGGTTTATATTTCTGTAATTCAGTCTAAAATTATTTCACAGTTTGTTTTCTGCCAATTTACAGTTTCTTTATAATTTGTTTACAGTTTCTATAATTTTTTTTACAGCTTCTTTTTTTTTTTTTTTTTTTATAATTTTCAGTTTACAATTTATATTATTTCCATAATTGTTTTTTTACAGTAATTTATGTTTTGGGACTTTACAATGCCTTTATATTTTGTTTTACAGTTTACTATAATTTTTTTAACAGTTTATTTTTATAAGTTACAGTTACAATTTCTTTAAAGTTTGTTTTCTGTAATTTACAGTTTACAATTTCATTAGTTTGTTACCTGAAATCTAGTTTCTTTATGTTCTATAATTTTTTAGTTTCTTTACATCTTCATTATATTTCCTACACATTTTTTAGTTTCATTTACCATTCATGCAATTTTTTAGTGTTCTTAAAAAATTTATTTACAGTTTTTGTAATTCTTTACAGTTTATTTACAATTGCTTACAGTTCTTTGCTGTTTATAGTTTCTGTAATTCTTTAGTTTCTATAATTCTGCAGTTTCTTTATAACCTAGTTATACTTTCTGTACAGTTTCTTAGTTTTCATTTTATTAGTCTTTACATTTTTTTACAGTTTCAGTAATTATTCAGCACTTATTTACAGTCTCTTATAATTTCAGATCAGTTTTTGTTACAGTTTCTTTAATTCTTTACAATTTTTTTATTGTTCCTTATTATTTCATAGCAGTTTTTGTTACAGTTTCTTTGCTGCTCTAAAATTTCTTATACCGGTTGAATGGACATGCGAGGCCTGATTTCTTTTACAATTTTTTTTAAAGTTTCTTATAATTTCATAATTTTTGTTACAGTTTCTTTAATTCTTTACAGTTTTATTACAGTTAGTAATTTTATAGTTTTTGTTACAGTTTCTTTAATTCTTTACAGTTTTTTATAATTTCATAGAAGTTTTTCTTAGTTTTTTTAACTGCTTTACAATTTCTTTACAGGGTTTGCTGCTATTCTTTTACAGTTTCTTTAATTCTTTACATTTTCTCCTATTCTTAAAAGTTTCTGTAATTCTTTACAGTTATTGTTGCTCCTTAAAAAATTCTATAATTTTACAGTTTCTGTTGTTAATTAACAGTATCTACAATTTTTAATAGCTCCTCTATAATTTATTTATAGTTTCTGGTGCTCTTAACAGTTTCTGTCATTCTTTACAGTTTCTGTAACTCTTTACAGTTTCTGTTTCTTACGGTTTTTGTAAATTTAAAATTTTTCAATTTCTTAACAGGTCTTGTAAATCTTTACAGTTTCTAAACAATTAATTACAGTTTTTGTTAATTTTCACAGCTTTTTAAATTTTCTTCATAGATTTTTTATTCCTTTACGGCTTGTTTTATTTCTTACAGTTTCTGTAATTCTTTACAGTTTCTTTACAATTTTTTTTACAGTTTTTGTTATTCCTTTACAGTTTTTATAATTCTTTCAGGTTTCTGTTACCCTTTAACAGTCTCTGTAATTCCTTAATTCTTTGCAGATTCTTTACAATTTCTGTAACATTTTACAGTTTCTTTATAATTTCTTTACAGTTTCTGTAACATTTTGCAGTTTCTTTAAAATTTCTTTACAGTTTCTTTAGCATTTTACAGTTTCTTTATAATTTCTTTACAGTTTTTGTAACATTTTACAGTTTCTTTATAATTTCTTTACAATTTATGTTATTCCTTAACAGATTCTGCTATTTTTTACAGTTTCTGTTAATTCCTTAACAGATTCTGCTATTTTTTACAGTTTTTATAAAATTTCTTTACAGTTTCTGTCATTCATTAACAGTTTCTATTATTTACAAGTTTTTTGAATTTCTTTACAGTTCCTGAAATTCGTTTCTCTTTCAATACAGTTTCTTTCATTTCTGTACAGTTTTTGAAATTCTGTTTGTTTCAATAGTTTTTATATTTATTACAGTTTCTTCCGTACAGTTTCTATTATTCTTTAAAGATTTTAAAACATAATATTTTCTTTACTGTTTCTACAAATCTTTAACGGTGTTTGTATGCACTAGTAAATTTCATTTATTTTTTTCGCATATACAAAAAAATATTCCTTTTAAGAACTTCAACATATTGTAAGTCCGCTTGAACTGTCATAAAGTTTGAGCTCCAAAGAGAGGCTTACCCTAGCAATTTAGTAAGTATGTCTTAAGCACATCAACATATAGTAATTCCAATGGAACTGTCATAAAGATTGAGCTCCAAAGAGGGGCTTAACCTAGCAACTTAGCAAGTATGTTTTAAGCACATCAGCATATTGTAAGTCCAAGGGAACTGTCATAAAGTTTGAGCTCCAAAGAGAGGCTAACTCTATCAACTAAGCAAGTATGTTTTAAGCACTTCGACACATTGTAAGTCCGATTGAACTGTCATAAAGTTTGAGCTCCAATGAGGGGCTTACCCTATCACCTTAACGAGTCTAGACCTAATGAATATCATATTTTCCGCGTAGGTTAGAAATATCTAACACATACTTTACCCCTCTCGCCCATTCTAAGAAGACGAGAAAAGATGGTAACGTGATACTCCTCGATAAGGGTTTCGTACGTACTGTTTGTTAATAATAATAATAATAATAATAACAATTAATAATAATATAATAATTAATAATAATAATAATAATAATAATAATAATAATAATAATAATAATAATAATAATAATAATAATAATAATTTCATCTTTTTGCTTTTCTATATTTACATTGAAATAATTCTTCTTCTTCTTTTCTTCTTCTTCTTCTTCTTCTTCTTCTTCTTCTTCTTCTTCTTCTTCTTCTTCTTCTTCTTCTTCTTCTTCTTGTGAGTGAGCAAAACTCGATTAACGTATATGAGATAAGCTGTTATATGAAATAACTTGTATATTGATTAAACTTGTAATAAAAATAGCTTTTGATTTGTTCACCGCATAAAACATATCTGTTCTAAGACGTTGATCTAATCGATCACACTGAGTAGGAAAAGAAGAATCAAACATTCAACATTATAAAATTCACGATTACATTCATTACACTCATTGAAGGTATAGTGTCGCTTTTGAAAACAGAAACTTTCTGAGTGAGCAACTCATAACAAGTTAACATGAACTAACTGTAATGTTTAAATGTAAATAAATAGCTGTTTGATGTTTCACCGACAAATAGAACATATTTCTTGTTCTAAGACTCAGTGATCTAATCGATCACACTGAAGAACTGTAAGAAAAGGGAAATAAAATTTTATAATTTTATTATTTCAGACACTCTATGTAGATTATGATGTTTTTTGCTTAGAAACAGAAACTGTTCTGGATAAGTGATGCAATATATCTGTGTAATCTACAGTGATACATCCAAACACATAAAACGTAAAAAATATACTTAACAGGGACCTTTTGATGTTTGTGCTTAACAGAGCAGATCTGCGCCTCTAGTGAATTTTTTTCAAACTCGAATGTTACAATTGAAATTAACGGTAAAATAAATGTATATAACTTATTTCAAAAAAAACATAGCAGATTTGCTTAAAACAGTATGTTAGAACATACTCCAACATAGAAATAAACAAAAATACTAAACAGACTAGGCTTGAGTGGACTGTAAAGTCTTTGCTAATCTAATTCAAACTTTGTGACTCCTCTGCAGTTCTTTCTTCTTCTTCTCTTCTTCTTTTCTTCTTCTTCTTCTTCTTCTTCTTTCTTCAATCTTTCTTCTTCTTCTTCTCTTTCTCTCTTTCTTCTTTCTTCTCTTTCTCTCTTCTTCTTCTTCTTCTCTTCTTCTTCTTACTTACTTCTTCTTTCTTCTTATTATTATTATTATATTATATCTATTTTATTTATTTATTATTATTATTATATTTATTATTATTATTATATTATTATTATTTATTATTTATTATATTGAAAATTTCTATTATTATTTATATTATTATTATTTATTATTATTATTATATTATATTATTATATTATTATTATTATTTATTATGATTATTATTTTATTATTTCAATCTATTATTATTAATTATTATTATCATATTTATATTATTATATTAAATTATATATTTTATTATTATTATTATTATTTATTATTATATGTATTATTATTATTTATTATTTATATTATTTTTATTATTTTATAATATAATTATTACTATTATTTATTATTGATTAATTAATATTATTATTTATTATCATTATTATAAAATTTTATTATATTATTATTATTATTATTATTTATTATTATTATTATTATTATTATTATTATTATTATTATTATTATTATTATTATTATTATTATTATTATTATTATTATTATTATTATTATTATTATTATTATTATTATTATATTATTATTATTATATTATTATTATTATTATTATTATTATTTAGTAGTTAGTAGTAGTAGTAGTAGTAGTAGTAGTAGTAGTCAGCTCTTTGGTCGTGTTCCATCTTCTCCTTTATTGTCTGGTGTCTTCCTTAGCCTACGCTTCCACGTTAATCTTCTTCAACTACTTAAGAGCGCGTCTTTGGAGGCCCTTCTTCTTCTTCTTCTTCTCCTTACGCCTCTTCCTCCTCTTCCTCCTCCTCCTCCTCCTCTTCCTTCTACAGCGTGTTCCTCCTCTGTGACGCCCTCGTCGCCCTTCTTCTATATCGTCGGCCTCGCCGCCGACTTCAAAGCAAGAAGCGTCCGGGGTTAATCTCACTCCGCGCTCGCCGACACAAACTTGACAGCGGCGATGCGGTGTCGGAGGGAAAGGGTGATGGTGGGAGAGGGGAGGGGAGAGGGGGAGAGGACTCAGAAGACGAGTTGGTAACTCTGGGGGGGGAGGGAAGAAGTTGAACGCCGCTCGACGACATTGTTGGAAATCGGACAAAGGAAGAAGGCAAAGGAATAAATAGGAGAAGCAATAATAATAATAATAATAATAATAATAATAATAATAATAATAATAATAATAATAATAATAATAATAATATTAATAATAATAATAATAATTCAAATTCAAAATAGAGAAATCATTTCATAACAAAGATTACATACAGTTTTATCAAAATATTTTATTGTCAAATATTGTCAAATATTTTACAATTTCAATATACCAAGAAATTATATAAACAGAAAGTAATTTTACTAGTATCTGAAATGGGGATACTAATTGCAACGTAGTGTTGTGTCCTTTGAAACCCCGAAATAATAATAATTAATGAAATAAAAAAAATAATAATAATATAATAATAATAATAATAATATAATAATAATAGATAATAATAATAATAAATAATATAATAATAATAATAATAATAATAAATTATTAATTGATAATAAATAATTTAATAAGATAATTATAATAATAATAATAATAATAATATATAATAATATAATAATAATAATAATAATAATAATAATAATAATAATAATAAATAATAATAATAATAATAATAATAATAATAATAATAATAATATAATATAATATAAATATAAATATAAAATAATTAAATATAAATATAAATATAATATTAAATAATAATAATAATAATAATAATCAATAAATAATATAATAATAATAATAATTAATAATAATAATAATGAAAATAATAATAATAATAAAAATAAAATAATAATAATAATGAGCCAGTAATTAACATGAACAAGTATGTTATGCAGCCGAATAGTAACTTATTAGCAATCAATAATAACAGCTCATTATTATTATTATTATTATTATTATTATTATTATTATATTATTTATTATTAATTATTATTATTATTATTATTATTATTATTATTATTATTATCACCTATTATTATTATTATTATTATTATTATTATTATTATTATTATTATTATTATTATTATTATTATTATTATTATTATTATTATTATTATTATTATTATTTTCATTATTCATTTAGAATGAGGATTATTATTATTTATTATATATTATATTATTGATTATTATTGTAGGTTATATTATTATTATTTTATCATATTATTATTATTATTATTATTATTATATTTATTATTATTATTATTATTATTATTATTATTAATCAACATTCTCTTAAAATTTATCATGAATGCGTTTAACATTTCCATTACTCTGTGACACGATGTCATGGCCTAGACGCCATGAAGACTCCTCCCCATGGTGAGTGACATCAGTCCCTTATAAGGTTATTTTTTTTTAAATAATAATAATAATTAATAATAATATAATAATAATAATAATAATAATAATAATAATAATAATAATAATAATAATAATAATAATAATAATAATAATAATAAGATTTTTAGTTTTTCTTGTTATTATTATATTCATATTATATTTATTGAGTGTTTTACTATTATGCCTTAAAATTATTAAAATAATAATAATAATAATAATAATAATAATAATAATAATAATAATAATAATAATAATAATAATAATAATAATATAATAAATATAATAATAATAATAATAATAATAATAATAAATAATAACTTAATTTTTTGTGTGTCTAGTATGGCTTTTAATATAAATAATAATAATAATAATAATAATTAATAATAATAATAATATAATAAAATAATAAAATAATAATAATAATAATAATAGATTAATAATAATAATAACAAATAAATTATAATAATAATCAAAATTAATAATGAATAAATAATAATAAATAATTAATAACAATAAGTTAATAATAATAATAATAATAATAAATAATTAATAATATAATACAATAAATAATTGAATATAATATAATAATATAAATAATAAAATAATTTATTACATAATATATAATAATAATAATAATAAGTAATAATAATAATAATAATAATAACAACAAATCTTTTTATTATTTGATAGTTTTAGATTGTTTCATTGATTTTTTTTTTATTGTTACCGTAATTATTTTAATGCAGTTAATCTCATATTGTTGCTGGCAAATCCAGTAAATTTGGTTGTGTATTTCTAACTGGTTTTCCTTTGGTTTTGTTGCACTGATTAATTCTTTAGAACTTTCTCTAGAACTTGGTTGTACTTATAAACAAATTATAAATCACGTAAAGCTAATAGAATCAGTAATATATAACTTTTTACTACACAAAATAATTACAAATTATATTATGTCTACTTATCTATACTAACGAATATTACTAATTACAATAGAAATACTATAATATTAAAACTAATTTCTAGTAGATAGTAATAAATAATATTAACTAATAAAAAATTAACTGTTAAACTTATACTAATAAAAAATTTACTAAACTATAGAAAACTAATAAACATGGCTATGAGACTAGTCAATAATTACTAATAAATAAAATACAAAATAATACCGCTTCACAATTTACAAGACTATGCTAATAGAATACATAATAAATATTCTAATACTAATATATAAATATACAAATAAATAATACCGTTGCACTAATTATACTAATGTAAATTATTAATACTAATAAAATAATAATAATAATAATAAAACAAATTTAAAATTAATGATAATAATAAGAATCTCAATGCTAACAATAATATGTACTCAATAATAATTCTGTCAATAATAATTACAGTATAATAATATACAAATACAAATAATAATACAATAATAGATAATATTAATAATAATAATAAAATAATAATGTAATATAATAATTAAAATAATAATTAATAATTAAATAATAAATATAATCAAAATAAAAAAATAATAAAGTAAATTTATTACTAATAAAAATTACTAATACCAATAGAATACTAAGAAGCATACTAATATTAATAAATAACGTTAATGTAAATAATATAGATAAATAATGCCGTTGTATTTATAGGCTAATAAAAATTAAATACTAATAGAGCTAGTAATAAATATACTAATAATACCAATTAAAATTACTAAAAAAATATGCAGTAATACTAATAAATAATTACTAAGTAAATATATAATTTTTAAATAATACTTGTACTTATTATACTAATAGAAATTACTATACTAAAAAATTTACTAATACTAATAAATGCTAATAAATAAATAACACTAATAAAAATAGCGAGAATTAAGTTATAGCCATTTCAAGATTACCAAAGAAATAGAATACTAACTAAAATATATCTAATACTAATAAATATACTAGTAAATTAAATAATACAAAAATAAATATGCCACTGTAACTTATTATATACTTAATAGTATAATTACTACTACTAATTATAATAATAATAAATATACTATTACTAACAAAATACTAATAAATTAATAAATAATATAATAAAACAAAACAATTATTTTCTTTACTAATAAAAAATACCTGATCAGTATACCAAGAGAAAACTAATAAACAATAAATACCCTAAATAATTAATTTAGTAATTACTTGATAAATAAATTAATCAAGTAAATGAAATACCGTTTGTATACTTATGGTAACTAAGAATATTACTAATACTAATTAGAATTATATAACTTTATACTAATACTAAAAAATAATTACTAATAAAAAAATAATATAAAATGGATAATAGCAGTTGTGCTGTTATAGTAAATATAAATACTAATAAAAAGGTTAGAACACTAATAGTATACTGATACAATAAATACTAATAAATAATACTAAATAAATATAATAGCTGTTGTTATTTTAATCAGATAGAATTTGCGCTGATGTTAATATATACTAATAAATACTAATAGAATTCTGGGAAATAAAATAGAATACTAATATTAATATTACTAGCAGTAGTATTTACTAATAGAAGTTACATAAAAAAATTATGGAGTGGAGAGTGCTGATAAGGAGTATAATAAATAAATTACAATTTAAAATAATAGTGGTTTGTAATGACTATAGAAATTCTAAGTACAATTAGATTTACTGTAGAATAAATAAGGTAATCTAATAAAATAATACTCTTTGCACCAGGTATACTAATAGAAAATTTTTATACTCTAATAATATAAAATATTAATAAATATATTAACACTAATTAGAAGAATACTTAATAAATTACGCAATATATAATCGAAATATTATTTTAATCATTCTGCTTGCTTAATTGTCATCAGAATATACTAGTAGCAACAAAGATTGCTAATAAATATTACTCAATACCAGATAACGATAAAAACTTAATAAAATAATATAATGCTTAATAAATAAATAATAGCTTAATAAAAATATACCGTTGATGTGTACTGTACTAAATAGAAGCCTACTAATAATATATGATAGAATAACATATAATAAAATAATAGTAAAGTAATAATAGATTACTAATTAATAAGTAATAACAATATAAATAATTACTATTGTACTTATAACTGATAGAAATTACTATACAAAGAATAATAACAGAAATAAAAGGGTATTACTAAATACAATAATACGTCTGTGACCATGCATAAAATAGAACATTTACTAAGTACAATTGAAATGACACTAGAAATAACTAGCTAATACTAACTATAAATGAATACTAATGAGGTATAATTAATGTGGTGTACTTATAGTCATCAGACATTGCTAACACAATTAGAATATTAAATAATAAAATAATACTAAATAATTAATATTTTGTACCTGTCTACTAATATAATTTACTATATACTTAGTTAGAATCACTTAATAAAATATAATAGAAATACTAAATTACAATAGTAAATACATAATACTAAATAGAATAAATATTTAGTAATAAAAAAATGTACCGTCGGCTACTAGGTGGATACTAATAAAGTTTACTATAGGTTCACTTAGTAGGAAATACTTTAAAATATACTAATACTAAATAAATAATAACAAATAAACCCTAATACTAATAAATTAGCTAATAAATAATAACTGCTTTGTATAACATTATATTTAAATAGAATTACTATAATGCAATTAGTATGATAATTGAGCAAATAATGACCTCAAGAAATAATTACCTGTACCATCAAACTAATAGAAGAGATGTACTTAGATACTAACTAGAACCACATAATAAATTATAACTAAATAATAAAAAAATACTAATAAATAATTCTTGTTGAAAACTTGTATTTAAATAGAAAAATTACATACATACCTTAATAGAATACTAATAATAAGACTTAAAATGAGAAATTAATAATATTGTTGTAATGTACTCTTAATACTTAATAGAAATTATTAATTACAATTTAAAATACTAACTAATGATATAAATAATGACTAATAGTAAATAATACTGTTGTACTTATAGATAATAGGACAATTACCAATACTAATTAGAATATACTATTAAACTACTAGTAGTTAGTTAGAATTACTAGATAAATATTACTATACTATAAAAATACTACTAATAATAATACCGTGTTCGTTATATACTAATATTAATAGCAACGGAATCAATTAATAGACTGGGAACTTTTAAATACTTTAATAAAAATACTGATGTATATACTAAATAACTAACCAAAAAAAATACCGCTTTACGTAGATTGATACGCTAATAGAAGTACTAGATACTGATATGAGAATACTAATAAAAATATTCATATACATTTAATACAAAAACAACGGTAAAATAATTAGAAAAATTACTAATACAATTAGAATTTTACTTAAGTAAATAATACCTTTTGGCTATCCCATTACTGAATTAGAAATATATCCAATACTACTAATAAAATAACTTTTACATAAATATGCTTTATACAGAGGTTAAAATACTAATATATAAATAAAAATAAAATATAAAATAATAATTGAGTAAATAATAATAGCTGTCTATAGATAATGAAGTAGTAAATTACTAATTACTAAAGAAATCTCAATTAATGATATTACTAAATACAAAAAATAAATATATACTATAAGAAATAAATAACACTAAATAAAAAAGATACCGTTTTATTTACTGTATAACATTAATAAGAAGAGTTACTAAATAAAACTTTATAGAAAAATAACTAAATATAGATATAATTAATTACCTTGATTAGAATATATAGCTAGATAAATGGATATAAAACTACTAATAAATTAATACTAAATTAAAAAATAAATAACTAATGTAACTAATAATTAGGCTTGAATACTTGATTAGTAGAAACTGGAAATACAATATATGGAAAAATACTATAAATGAAATAAATAATGCTGAATAAAATAAATACTTTAACTTGTCTACCCTGTATACAGATTGTTGGTACATCGGTAGTGTGTCTGGAATTCGGGGTACACCTTTTGCCCGATTTAATTTCGCGCTTCTGGAACACCTAGGTAAATTGTCTAGGTGCTGGATACACCTGGTAATATCTAAAGGTATGTGTTCCTGATTACGGGTTAATGGGGGTATTTTTTTCTTTAGTAGCCAGAATAACTGTTGTACCACCACTCAGCGGAGTCAGACCCCCTAGTAGTGGACTAAGGGGACGGGTGAAGAGGTAGTGGTAAACAGTAGTAGTGCAGTTATTATTATCATTAGCACTTCTACTGATCACTAACTGAGAGCATCTTTGTATAGTCATACTTGAACAAATACCTGAGAATCGTTTATATTCTATTAATATAGATCCAATAGGAGAATGAAGTAACTTGAAATGAATGTGATACTGGTTATTTCGTAGATCTATGCGATATGGGGGTTAGATTCTTAGCTGCAAAGCAAGATTTAAATAGCATGTTGCTTCTCTGGAAGATTTTAGCGCGTTAGTAGCCATAAGTCATCACAGTTACTGTTTTTCCTCAGATTATTCGTGGTATGTTCTTTTGACAACAGAATGGAAATATATGGGAAAATTGGCTCTGTTGGAAATAGGCTTCATCGATATATTCTCGCCAGCGCATAAACTCTGGAATCTCGCTATTGCTGGTAATTTCGCTTAACCTGGTTGTCCCAAAATTTCTGGATTTACTGCCATAATATAGAACAAGTCATTGACTACATCGTATGGCTAAATATGTGTTAATTTCTTGCATAGCGTCCGTATATTGTAGGGATTAGTAATTAATCGCTGTTATTTACTCTGGGATGCTCGCTTCCGAGGTAAATGACTGGTATGGTATCTGTGAGAACAAAATTTAATTCGGATTCCTCCTTTATATCTGCGTCACGCGAGCAAAGTGTCATAACAGAGTAAGGGAACTGGGTTTTTTTTATAATCAAAGGCAAATACCGATTTATAGTGGGGATACATCTCTTGCTAGTAGAAATCTGTACACATGTCGTTTACACCGGAAAAGATACCAAAAAAAATTCTATTAGCATACAAAAAATCAGTAGATTTATTTAAGTGTATATTGGTATTTAACTCATTTTCTGTATTACAAAAATATTGTTGCATTTTTTTTATTGATGATGGTACACCTTTAGACGGTAATGATCCCTCATTCTGATACCCTATGGTTAACAGGTTGACGCCTAGATTAAGATGTTTACACCTAGTAATATTAGTATTCTGGATATTCGCATTTCAAACTATTGTTAATTTCATTGGTTCTGGAACATCCTATCGTTAAATGTCTGCGGTCAATGCGACCCAGGTAATTATCCTGTTTGATTAGGTGCACCTAGGTAGGTACTATCCTGATTTTGGCCCGCCGCGCACCTACCCTCACACACATCCCAGCTACACTCTCGCTACTCCTCTCCAACACTCTCTCCACTCACACTGCTCACTACACCTACTCTGTGCTCTTCCTCCTCTTCATCTTCTCTCTCGCCGGCTCCGCCACACCTCCGCCGCCTCACGCTGCCTGGCTCCTCGCGCTCACCCTGCGGTTAGGTATCCGCCTCTCCTTCTCGGCTCACATCGCGCCCCCGTCGCTCTGACTCTCCCGCGCCTCCACTACCTGTACTCCTTCTACTTCTCCGATTTCCTGCATTAAAAAATTTTTGTATTTCAGTGATTCTGGTACACGGCTTCTGGTTTAATGTTCTGGTCTCATACAGCCTGTACATATCCTTGAGTCTCGGTATTGCTACCTATTGTGGAATTGTATTTAATTTTGTTATCTCGCAAATATTGTTGATTTCGGCGCATTTCCCTTGGCCTCTCTCGAATCTTTTGTACGACTCCTGGAATTCGCGTTTTCTGGCCTGGGTAACATCTGGGGCTAGTTGCATGATTCTGGTACAGAGACCTGATAAGGTGTCTATGATTGCTGGTTCTAAACTGTAGTACTATTGTACAGAATTTCAGCAAAAAAAATATTTTTTGATTTCATTGATTCTGACACACCTGGTAAAGTCTTGGTCTGGTACACCTTGTAGTATTTTGAATCTGGTACACCTAGTACTATTGGATTTATTTTTGTATGACTAATTTGTTGATTTCTTTGATTCTAGTACAATTGGTAATGTCCTGGTCTGGTAAATCTGGTAGTATCCTGATTCTGGTATACATCTAGTACTATTGTATTTATTTCTATATTACGAATATTGCTAATTTTATTGATTTTGGTACACATGGAAATGTCCTGGTCTGATACACCTGGTAATTTTCTGGTTTGGTACATCTGGTAATGTCCTGATTCTGATAGACTCAGTGCTATTGTATTTATTTCTGCATTATAACTAATTCCCTTCTTCTTATTACAGTCATTATCGCCATAATCATCATAGTTATTGCTATAATCATTTCATTGATTCTGGTACACCTGGTAATATCCTGGTTTGGTACACCTGGTAATATCCTGGTTTGGTACACCTGGTAGTGTCCCTATTCCCACCCTTCTTGTTATTACATCCATTATTATTATTATCGTCACAGGTATTGCTATTATCATTTCATTGATTCTGGTACACCTGGTAATACTGGTAATATCCTGATTTGGTACACCTGGTAATATCCTAGTCTGGTACACCTGGTGGTGTCCCGATTCCCTTCTTGTTATTACATTCATTATCATCATTATCGTCACAGCTATTACCATTATCATTTCATTGATTCTGGTACACCTGGTAATGTCCTGATTTGGTACACCTGATAAAATCCTAGTCTGGTACACCTGGTGGTGTCTCGATTCCCTTCTTGTTATTACATCCATTATCATCATTATCGTCACAGCTATTACCATTGTAATATCCTGATTTGGTACACCTGGTAAAATCCTGATTTTTACACCTGATAAAATCCTAGTCTGGTACACCTGGTGGTGTCTCGATTCCCTTCTTGTTATTACATCCATTATCATCATTATCGTCGCAGTTATTACCATTATCATTTCATTGATTCTGGTACACCTGGTAATGTCCTGATTTGGTACACCTGGTAATATCCTGGTTTGGTACACCTGGTAGTGTCCCTATTCCCACCCTTCTTGTTATTCCATCCATTATTATTATTATCGTCACAGGTATTGATATTATCATTTCATTGATTCTGGTACATCTGGTAATATCCTGATTTGGTACACCTGGTAATATCCTAGTCTGGTACACCTGGTAGTGGCCCGATTCCCTTCTTGTTATTACATCCATTATCATCATTATCGTCGCAGTTATTACCATTATCATTTCATTGATTCTGGTACACCTGGTAATGTCCTGATTTGGTACACCTGGTAATATCCTGGTTTGGTACACCTGGTGGTGTCTCGATTCCCTTCTTGTTATTACATCCATTATCATCATTATCGTCGCAGTTATTACCATTATCATTTCATTGATTCTGGTACACCTGGTAATGTCCTGATTTGGTACACCTGGTAATATCCTGGTTTGGTACACCTGGTGGTGTCTCGATTCCCTTCTTGTTATTACATCCATTATCATCATTATCGTCGCAGTTATTACCATTATCATTTCATTGATTCTGGTACACCTGGTAATGTCCTGATTTGGTACACCTGATAAAATCCTAGTCTGGTACACCTGGTGGTGTCTCGATTCCCTTCTTGTTATTACATCCATTATCATCATTATCGTCGCAGTTATTACCATTATCATTTCATTGATTCTGGTACACCTGGTAATGTCCTGATTTGGTACACCTGATAAAATCCTAGTCTGGTACACCTGGTGGTGTCTCGATTCCCTTCTTGTTATTACATCCACTATCATCATTATCGTCGCAGTTATTACCATTATCATTTCATTGATTCTGGTACACCTGGTAATATCCTGATTTGGTACACCTGGTAAAATCCTAGTCTGGTACACCTGGTGGTGTCTCGATTCCCTTCTTGTTATTACATCCATTATCATCATTATCGTCACAGTTATTACTATTATCATCATCATCACTTTTCGTTGTATAAATATGCCTGTCAGTAATCTTTTTTTCATTTTATTATTCATACCATTTACTTCGATTTTGTTATTCCTCCGAGTTTGTTATTCCTTCATTCTTCCACGCCTTTTTTTTCTCTCTCTCTCTCTCTCTTCCCCTTCTACTAATTCTCTTTCCCTCTGACATTATTCTCTATTTCTCCCTTCTGCGGGATCAAACAAGGAGGAGGAGGAGGAACCACCGTCAGAAGAGCCCCCTGGAGAACGACCCCTCTTTATAAGGGATTGAGCGCTAGAACCCGTTTTTGCAATAAGACTTGGCAGAGGGTCAACTCTCTCTCTCTCTCTCTCTCTCTCTCTCTCTCTCTCTCTCTCTCTCTCTCTCTCTCTCTCTCTCTCTCTCTCTCTCTCTCTTCTCTCTCTCTCCCTCTCTCTCTCTCTATCTATCTTTTTTTTTTTACATAACAGAAGTTAATATATACACTATCCTATCTATCTATCTATCCAACCATCTAATAATAATAATAATAATAATAATAATAATAATAATAATAATAATAATAATAAATAATAATAATAATAATAATAATAATAATAATAATATAATAATTATTTAATTGGTGACTATTGTTAGTTGGTGATTGTGTTATTAATAGTGTTTGTGATTATTAATAACAATAATAACCAATTAATATAATAGATACATAATCATAATAATAATAATACATAATAATAATAATAATAATAATAATAATAAAAATAATATAATAAGATTATTAAAAATAGAAGAAAAATAGAGACAAGAAGAAGAAGAAGAGAAGAAGAAGAAGAGAAGAAGAAGAAGAAGTAAGAAGAGAAAAGAAGAAAGAAAGAGAAGAAGAAGAAGAAGAAGAGAAGAAGAAGAAGAAGAAGAAGAAGAATAATAATAATAATAATAATAATATAAATAATAATAATAATAATAATAATAATAATAATAATAATAATAATAATAATAACATAATTACATTTTTTATATTTGTCATTATCTATATTTTAATTAACATAACGTATAATATATATATATAGTATTATATAGTATCTATATAATATATATATATTTATTATTATATATAATATATATATATATATATATATAATATATATATATATATATATATATATATATGTATATATATATATAATATATATATATATATATATATGACTGTAGGGTAGTGTGAACTACAAAATGTATTTGAACATCAGAAATCTCACATTTAAAGGGTGAAAATGACAAGGGGGGTTTTCAAAACCCCAGCCATGGGAAGATTATCTTCAAATGCATGGCCACAAAGGTCCTTATTAATTTTACGGGCTCATGCCCATTTCAATGAGAAAATCTTGATGCAAGGTAATTTTTTTTCACTACTCATTGGTTTGGGGGATAAGGAGGAAGACTTGTAGCAATCTGTAGAGTGACTGAGTAACATGGCACTGGGCATGGGTTCGATGTCTCGTCCGGATCCTAGGTAGTAATTATCTAGAGTAGTACCACTCCTAAAATAGGATACTGCCCATGGGGTGTGAACTTTTAAAAAAAAACTCACGGGTCGGAGGGCCAAAGGTGTAGACAAAAATCGGTGTGAGTTAGTCTAATTAATAAAGTCCAACTATGCTGAAATATCTATTACTTTTATTTCAAAAAGAACTTGACCAGAAATTAGGGTTGGCCGAGCACCCGGATTTTTTAGCACCGCACCAGGACACTAGAATTGTATACTGCACCGCACCACACAGCACCACACCAGGACTCTGGAATTGTATACCGTACCACACCGCACCACACCAGGACTCTGGAATTGTATACCGCACCGCACCGCACCGCACCACACCACACCAGGACACTAGAATTGTATACTGCACCGCACCACACAGCACCACACCAGGACTCTGGAATTGTATACCGTACCACACCGCACCACACCAGGACTCTGGAATTGTATACCGCACCGCACCGCACCGCACCACACCACACCAGGACACTAGAATTGTATACTGCACCGCACCACACAGCACCACACCAGGACTCTGGAATTGTATACCGTACCACACCGCACCACACCAGGACTCTGGAATTGTATACCGCACCGCACCGCACCGCACCACACCACACCAGGACACTAGAATTGTATACTGCACCGCACCACACAGCACCACACCAGGACTCTGGAATTGTATACCGTACCACACCGCACCACACCAGGACTCTGGAATTGTATACCGCACCGCACCGCACCGCACCACACCACACCAGGACACTAGAATTGTATACTGCACCGCACCACACAGCACCACACCAGGACTCTGGAATTGTATACCGTACCACACCGCACCACACCAGGACTCTGGAATTGTATACCGCACCGCACCGCACCGCACCACACCACACCAGGACACTAGAATTGTATACTGCACCGCACCACACAGCACCACACCAGGACTCTGGAATTGTATACCGTACCACACCGCACCACACCAGGACTCTGGAATTGTATACCGCACCGCACCGCACCGCACCACACCACACCAGGACACTAGAATTGTATACTGCACCGCACCACACAGCACCACACCAGGACTCTGGAATTGTATACCGTACCACACCGCACCACACCAGGACTCTGGAATTGTATACCGCACCGCACCGCACCGCACCACACCACACCAGGACACTAGAATTGTATACTGCACCGCACCACACAGCACCACACCAGGACTCTGGAATTGTATACCGTACCACACCGCACCACACCAGGACTCTGGAATTGTATACCGCACCGCACCGCACCGCACCACACCACACCAGGACCACTTAGAAATTGTATACTGCACCGCACACACAGCACCGCACACCAGGACTTCTTGGAATTGTATACCGTACCACACCGCACCACACCAGGACTTGGAATTGATATACCGCACACGCACCGCACCGCACCACAACCACACAGGGACACTACGAATTTATACTTCCACCGCACACACAGCCACACCAGGACTCTGGAATTGTATACCGCACCGCACACCGCACCACACCAGGACTCTGGAATTGTATACCGCACCGCACGCACCGCCACCACACCACAGCCAGGACACTAGTTGTATTACTGCACCGCACCACAACGGCACCACACCAGGACTCTGGAATTGTATACCGTACCACACCGCACCACACCAGGACTCTGGAATTGTATACCGCACCGCACCGCACCGCACCACACCACACCAGGACACTAGAATTGTATACTGCACCGCACCACACAGCACCACACCAGGACTCTGGAATTGTATACCGTACCACACCGCACCACACCAGGACTCTGGAATTGTATACCGCACCGCACCGCACCGCACCACACCACACCAGGACACTAGAATTGTATACTGCACCGCACCACACAGCACCACACCAGGACTCTGGAATTGTATACCGTACCACACCGCACCACACCAGGACTCTGGAATTGTATACCGCACCGCACCGCACCGCACCACACCACACCAGGACACTAGAATTGTATACTGCACCGCACCACACAGCACCACACCAGGACTCTGGAATTGTATACCGTACCACACCGCACCACACCAGGACTCTGGAATTGTATACCGCACCGCACCGCACCGCACCACACCACACCAGGACACTAGAATTGTATACTGCACCGCACCACACAGCACCACACCAGGACTCTGGAATTGTATACCGTACCACACCGCACCACACCAGGACTCTGGAATTGTATACCGCACCGCACCGCACCACACCACACCAGGACACTGGAATTGTATACTGCACCGCCCAACACAGCACCACACCAGGACACTGGAATTGTATACCGCACCGCACCGCACCGCACCACACCACACCAGGACACTGGAATTGTATACTGCACCGCACCACACAGCACCACACCAGGACTCTGGAATTGTATACCGCACCGCACCGCACCACACCACACCAGGACACTGGAATTGTATACTGCACCGCACCACACAGCACCACACCAGGACTCTGGAATTGTATACCGTACCACACCGCACCACACCAGGACACTGGAATTGTATACTGCACCGCACCGCACCGCACCACGTCACAATAGCATCGCACAGCACTGCACCGCACCACACCACACCAGGACACTGGAATTGTATACTGCACTGCACCACACAGCACCACACCAGGACTCTGGAATTGTATACCGCACCGCACCGCACCACACCACACCAGGACACTGGAATTGTATACTGCACCGCACCACACAGCACCACACCAGGACTCTGGAATTGTATACCGCACCGCACCGCACCACACCACACCAGGACACTGGAATTGTATACTGCACCGCACCACACAGCACCACACCAGGACTCTGGAATTGTATACCGCACCGCACCGCACCACACCACACCAGGACACTGGAATTGTATACTGCACCGCACCACACTGCACCACACCAGGACTCTGGACATTGAATCCTAGCACCGCACCACACCGCACCGCACCACACCAGGACTCTGGAATTGTGTACCGCACCGCACTGCACCGCACCACACCAGGACACTAAATTGTATACTGCACCTGCACCACACAGCACCACCAGACTCTGGAATTGTATACTGCACACTGCACCACACCATAATAGGACACTGGCCTGTATACTGCACCGGCACCACACAGCACCACACCAGTAATCTGGAATTGTATACCGCACCGCACCGCACCACACCACACCAGGACACTGGAATTGTATACTGCACTGCACCACACAGCACCACACCAGGACTCCATAGTATGTACTGCACTGCACTGCACCACACCACACTCAGGACACTGGAATTGTATACTGCACTGCACCACAGCACCACAAGGACTCTGGAATTGTATAATGTGGCCGCACTGCACCACACCACACCAGGACATTGGATTTGAATACTGCACTGCACTGGCCACCGCACTGCACCACACCAGGACTCTGGAATTGTATACCGAGTTCGCACTGCACTGCACTGCACCACCCGTCATCGTTATTGTATACCGACCGCACAGCACCACACCACACCAGGACACTGAACAGCGTTGCACCGCACCACAGCAATTCACACCAGGAATCTGGAATTGTATACTGTACGTACTGCACCACCAGACACTGGAATTGTATACTGTACCGTACCACACTGCACCGCACCACACCAGACTCAATTGGAATATTGCACGTACTGCACTGGCCACCAAGACTTGGAATTGTATACTGACTGCACAATACCGTACCAATACTAGATATTGAATGGTATACTGTACCGCACTGCACCATACTGGTCGAGCATCGCATCATCATATCACATATTACATCACCAACACTATATCACCATCACACACAAATATAGTCACTCCAATCCTGTATACTGTACGTACTGCAATTACCAGGGACACTGAATGTGGCTACGGTACCGCATCACACCACGCACTGCACTGTACCAGACCCTGGAATTATATACTGTACTGCACTGTACTCTACCAGGACATTTCGAATTCGTATACGTACCGCACCGCACCGCGCCAGGACTCTGGAATCGTATACGTACCACCGCACCACACCAGGACACTGGAATTGTATACTGCACCACACCGCACAGCACCACACCAGGACTGTGGAATTGTATACCGTACCGCACCACACCACACCAGGACACTGGAATTGTATACTGCACCGCACCAGGACTCTAGAATTGAATACCGTACCGTACCGCACAGCACCGCACCAAGACTCTGGAATTGTATACCGGACCGCACAGCACCGCACCACACCAGGACACTGGAATTGTATACTGCACCGCACCACACCAGGACACTGGAATTGTATACTGCACCCCACCGCACCGCACCGCACCGCACCACCAGGACTGGAATTTTTTGTATTACCGTAACGCACCGCACCGCACCACCACTCAGGGATACTGAATTATACTGCACTGCACAGATACCCGTAGCTGGCATCGGCCAACCCTACCAGAAACTTTTGTTGGTCCTCAATTTCGTCATTTTGATCAATGTTTTTCATTCATGTAAAAACCCGCCTTGCATTTACTATGTTTTTGTATGAAACTTCATCCACTTTTGTTTGAATTATTAAAAATTACAAAATAAAAAAACTATTTTTTTTTGATATTTATAATTAAATTACACGTTTTCCTATTCATCGGTGAGGGCAATTTACTTAATTCAAAAGTCTCCCTCTCTCTCTCTCTTCTCTCTCTCTCTCTCTCTCTCTCTCTCTCTCTCTCTCTATATATATATATTATATATATATATATATATATATATATATATGCTTTAAAATAAAACGCGAAAGTGTTTCTTACGATAAATGCGAAACATAACTTCAATTGAGTGAAACGAAGTGCGCTGAAAAAACG